>JBBPBO010000001.1:78118517-78210051 GCA_037974295.1 Cicer cuneatum | reverse complement strand
ACTCTTTGCATGTCCATGTTGCAAAAAAAAAAAATATCATTATTATTTAATCCTATAGCCATAATTTTCCTGGTTTGCAAAGTTTGGATTAGTATTTATAAATCATAGCTAGAGTTTGATGTAATTATTTCTCATATGATATCTATTGCCTAATGCTATCTTTCATATTTTCAATTTTTCATAAGTTTTTTTTTCTCCTGATATAATATAAAATATTATATATACATATACATATAAATATATATCAGAAGAATTGTCAACAAAATTGGTAAAACTCTGCTCCCTGAAGAATTTGACCGGCAATAGGAAGGGTTAATGTATATGTCTGAATTATTTTAGGTAAAAAAAAAAAATTAATCTGGCTTTCAATGTTTATGAAGTTGTTTCTCTATCAGCATATGCATGGTGTTTATTTTCTATTCTATGTAATTATTATTTGAAATATTATTTTTCATGTTCTTATATATTTCTTCTTCTTTTATCCTCATGAATAGTGATAATAATTTTGATTTCAATGTGAATATGTATGCATAGGAAGAACTAATAGCTTTTCATGTATGATATAAGATTCTGTGTATTTTTCCATTAATTGATTTTCAACCAGTATGAATAGTTAGGTAACTTTACATTTCATGATGGTAGGAACTTGAAATTAAATTAATTATGTGAGAGGAGTAGGGGGGGGTCTATATAGCTATGAAATTACAGAAACTTTAGTCTTTATGATGTTCTGTTTCTTATCTGTCATTCTATATTGGCTTAATGTGTGAAGAAATTTCACTTTTCCCTCTGAACATTTTGAAAATGTAATAAGGAGCATCCTTTTAGTATTTGAGGCAATTTGCATAACCCCTTGTCTAATTTTATGACACTGATACGTTTGACACCGATAATAATTAGAAATGAAAGAAAATGAATATATATGTTTTGGTGTTAAACACTAACACATTTCAGACACCAGACACGTCTTCAATCTAAAGTGTTGATGTTACAGATAATAATACTAACAGCAAATGTTATACAAGTTGTGCATGTTATTTTTTGCTTTCATTTTCTTCGTACATTGATTTTTCCTTTTCACTTTCCTTCTAGATACCTTTGGCAATCCAAATTGCATTTAACCAATGGAGGAAGTTGAAGACAATTCAGCCTCAGAATCCTCCACAATAAATGCTGAACAAAATCCAATAGCAGAAAACCCTCAAGAAAATACTGATGTATTAACTCCAACAATTGAAGCTTCCATCAACTCACTTTGTGATACCAATAGAGTGGAAAATGACACTAGTTTTCTAGTGTCTAATTCCTTTGAAATAGAACCAAACTCAACAGAAACTTCTAATGCGGAATCCACAGCACAAGATGAATATCTTCCTACAGATAATCCAACTTCAACACCAAAAGAAACGGTTCACGAAACCGAACAAAGTCAACAAGGAGACATAGTTGAAGCTTCTGAACCAGAAGCTTTAGAAGATAAATTTAACAGGAAGCAAGATGATTGTTCAACTGTTACTGCTAGAAGTGATGTTGATAATCTTATAGAACTCTCAACCTCATCTTCTGAAACAAAAGAGTTGCAGATCGAACCTAAAGAACTAATAGCAGATTCATCTACAACACAAGTTATTGATTTCCTCCAAGAAAATTTAGTTTCAACAACAAATGCTGATGAAGATCATGTAATAGAGCAAAGTGACCAAGAACCTGTGGTTGCAGATTCTGAACAAGGATCCTTAAAAGATATAATGAACCATCAGAAGGATGGTGATTCTACTGTCAGTGTTGTTGATAATCAGATAAAAGAGTTGGAGAATGATCAGAAAGAACTGAATGTGAATCCGCCTCAAACAAAGATTGTTGATGTTGCTGTAGGAGGTGTTGATTCACCTACAAATGCAAAGCAAATTGCTGAAAAAAGAGGCATAATTGATACAGCATCACCATTTGAATCTGTTAAGGAAGCCGTTTCTAAGTTTGGAGGAATTGTCGATTGGAAGGCTCATCGAATGACGACCGTCGAGGTATATCAATCTTTTGCATTTACTAATGTGGATGATTAATCAGTTGTGACACTGACAGATTCTTTTATTCGCATATTTGAACTGTGTTAACCATACATGTTAGATGTCGAAATTTGATATCAAACTTGTGTGTTAAAATACCATTTCTCTTAAATATAGTTGTATTAGTGAAACTACTATCATTGCATTTTATTGCTACATCTTGTGCTAAACTTGTCCTTTGGATACTATATGATGCTATTGTACTGATGACTTGGTAGCTTTTATCCTTTTGATACTATATGATGCTATTGTATTGATGACTTGGTAGCTTTTATCTGATGAAATTACAATTAACTTTAGTGTTTGCATTGGATGTACAGAGGCGAAAGCAAGTCGAACAAGAGCTTGAAAAAGCGCACGAGGAGATTCCGGAGTATAGGAAAAGATCAGTGGCGGCCGAACAAGTGAAAGTACAAGTACTTCAGGAGCTTGACAGCACTAAAAGACTAATAGAAGAACTAAAACTGAACCTAGAGAGGGCACAAACCGAAGAGCGTCAAGCAAGACAAGACTCAGAACTTGCAAGGCTCAGAGTGGAAGAGATGGAACAAGGTATAGCAGAAGATTCTAGCGTGGCAGCCAAGGCGCAACTCGAGGTCGCTAAAGCCAGGTATACAGCTGCAATCACAGAGTTAACATTGGTGAAATCGGAGCTCGATGCGTTGCGTACGGAGTACGCTTCCTTAGTTGTTGAAAAAGGCGAAGCAATGGGCAAAGCTGAAGAAGCTGTTGCTGCATCAAAACAAGTAGAAAAGACAGTTGAAGATTTGACTATTGAGTTGATTGCAATCAAGGAGTCTTTGGAAACAGCACATGCTGCACACATGGAAGCAGAAGAACACAGAATAGGAACTGTCATGGCAAGAGATCAAGATTTTCTCAATTGGGAGAAGGAACTTAAACAGGAAGAAGAAGAACTAGAAAGACTCAACCAGAAAATTTTGTCTGCTAAGGATCTTAAAACTAAACTAAGTAAAGCCTCTAGATTGTTGATTGATTTGAAAGCTGAATTAAATGCCTATATGGAATCAAAGTCAAACCAAGAAGGCGATGAAGAAGGAGAATCGAAAGAGAAACCAGAGAAAAAGACACACAATGAAATACAAGAAGCAGTTGCATCAGCCAAAAAGGAACTTGAAGAAGTGAAACTTAACATAGAGAAAGTTACTTCTGAGGTAAGTTATTTAAAGGTGGCTGCAACATCATTAAGATCAGAACTCGAACAAGAGAAATCATCGCTTGCCTCGATTAGGCAAAGAGAAGGAATGGCCTCCATAACAGTTGCATCTATCGAAGCCGAACTGAACAAAACTAAATCAGAATTATTTTCGGTTCAAATGAAGGAAAAAGAAGGCAGACAGACAATTCTTGAGATGCCAAAGAAACTACGAGAAGCGGCCGAAGAGGCTAATCAAGCCAACTTGGTTGCTCAAGAAGCTCGCGAAGTACTTCGAAGAATAAAGGAGGAGGCAGAACAAGCCAAGGCCGGTGCGAGTACAATGTATAGTAGATTACTTGCAGCTCAAAAGGAGATAGAGGCTGCAAGAGCTTCTGAGAGGTTGGCAATACAAGCAATTAAAGTATTGCAAGAGAGTGAATCGTCTCGAAGCAACAATAACAATGAAGTTGATTTGTCGAAGGGGGTGACACTTTCGGTTGAGGAGTACTATCATCTTACAAAACAAGCTCATGAGGCAGAAGAGGAAGCCAATGTGAGGGTTGCAACTGCGAATTTAGATATCGATATAGCTAAAGAGTCTGAAATGAAAACTTTAGAGAAGTTGAATGAAGTGAACAAAGAAATGGCTGCTAGAAGGGCATCTTTGAAGATTGCAATGGATAAAGCTGAGAAGGCAAGGGAAGGAAAATTAGGTGTAGAACAAGAATTAAGAAAATGGAGAGCCGAACACGGACAACAACGCAGAAAAGCCGGCGAAATAGCCCAAAAAATGGTAAACCAGAACACAAGTCATAGTGGTAAACAAGACAAAGATCATAGTGGAAATATTCCTCTACCTTATCTTTCAAGTCCAAAGTCTAATGCTCATGGAAACAATGAAAGTGGAAAAAAGAAGAAAAAATCGTTTTTTCCGCGGATTCTTATGTTCTTTGCAAGAAGAAAAGCACATCAAAATCCTTCAGGGTAATCACTTTTTTAAGAAACTTACAACGCATTGTTATATACTTTTGGGGATTAATCAAAGAGTACACCATACTTGTACATGTTAGTGATTGCAGTATGTATGGTTTTGACTATGTGCTTTTTGATGACATGAAAATTAAGTTCATCACCTTTGGTGAGAAAAGAAGAAAGAAAAAAATATGTTTTTTGTATTGTGTATAGCCTTTTGATATATTGAACTTCGACTTGTGTAAAGATATATGTGTAAGATTTTACCAAATCAAAGGTATGTTTTTGAGATCTTATACAATGGGCATGACAATGCCAATTTATTATTTATTTTGATTTCATTCATTTTTATTTTATTTTAAAATAGATGATAAATTCCACCGTAATTACATATTTAATTTATGAAGGATGTTCACTTAAGTTCCCATACAGCATAGTCTTGTCCATCGGTAGCGACCTGTGCGTTGGATGGAAGAAGGTTTCCAAGATCCAATTTGGGTCCAATTTTTACAATAATTTTGTTATCAATCTCAGCCATGTAAAGATCAGACTCAGCAGCCAAAATATTCACACTGCTTGTGGCTGTAATTCCATTCCTTTTCCTTATAGCTGTCAATTTCTTAATTGGCTCCATTAGCCCCCATTCTATGTAGTGATCGTAGAACTGCATGCACCAACAATACATTCAACAATAATTAATCTTATTAATAAAACTAATAAATCGTTAAGTTCGAACACTGACAAAAATGCTGATATTGTTATGTTTGACATGTTAATAAAACTAATAAATCAATTGTTTTTGCAAATTGATCCTTATAATTAATAAAGAAATAAAAAAACTTACAATTGTGGGGTGTCCAGGATGAGTAAGAATGTAAACATAACCCAACATAACTTTATCATCAGGAAATGGCCATAATTTCTGAGAGCCAGTATCATGATTATCTACAAAAGTAACAGCATTTGATGGTTTTATTCCAATCATCCCTGGTGGTTTCCCATTACCATCTTTCATCCTCTAAAGTTCACCTTTAACAGCAGCACCTAATATCATTTTGGTTGTGAAATCAAAAGTAGTAACAACACCACCGGCATCATTAACCCAATTCACCAATGTTTGACGATGTGGGTCTTGATTAGTCAATGGTTTTCCATCTGAACCCAATGCAACTTTTTGATAAAGCTCTCCAACTGCAAAATCAGGTGATGTTTTTTCCATGTATGTTTTTGTAAACCTTGGAGCGTACCCAACAACCATGTCGAATCTCCATCCGACAAAACCAACATCTGTTTTTAACCAATTCATCCAATCTGATAACTCTTGTTGTACCTGATGGGATTTATATGTGTAATTTGCATGAATATATTACACTGTATGCATAGCAAACACTTTATTTATTTATTTTCAAATTTACCTTAGGATTTGTGTGATCGATGTCAGGTGAACCACCCCAATCGTCTCCTGTGTCGGGGTTTCCTGTGCCTTTGAATTGGACATCTGTACTACAAATGTAGGATACGTCCCAATCTAGACGAGTGTCGGGAGTACCACCTTCGAAGATGCTAAGTCCTTGTCTGTCTAATCTTTCTGCTGTTCTGTGGTTTATAACTATATCTGATATGCTTTTTACTCCTCGATCACGAAATGCTGCCACTAGCCCCTTCAATTCGTTCTTGTTGCCGTATTTGGATGTGTCAAGGTCATATAGCCTTTTGGGCAAGTAACCTTCAATACAAAAAAACAAATATAAAGGTTAAAATGGTCATTTTTTAAATTAATGACAATTGGTTAAACTTAAATAAATACCTTGAGGGCCATCATCATGAGAGTTGGAGGGAGGAGGAAGCCAAACATATTCAACACCAGCATCTGCTATGTCAGGTACCTTGGTCTTCAAGAAATTGTACCATCCTCCTGCTTTTTCACTTGATGCCCAGTTGAACCCCTACAACACACATCTTCATAAGATAAAGTGTGTCTTTGATTTGGTGTAATGTTATGCATTTTTTTTATTTCAAAAATTTATCTAATAAATTATTCAATACGTTTCAAAATATGCTGTCACTTTAGCAAGTTGAACAATAAATTAAAAAATGTAATTGATTTTGCATGATAAAAAGAATTGAAAAAAGAGAGTAATAAATAGTTAGGAGAATATAGGAAAAATAACATTGATTAATATTGTAAAACGATATATAAAATAAGACAAATTATTTTTGCTAGAATAACATGTGGGTTGATGAAGTAATTAAATTAAATTAATAAAAAAAAAAAAAAAAGAGAGGAGTAGAAAGACAAAAAGAATGGAGATACCTGAAATAGTATGGCAGAGGAGGAAAAAGATGGGAAAAGAGAAATGCAAAGGCAAAGGAAGCAGAAAGAAGTGAGAAGAAACTTCATGTTTCCCAAATTTGTGTTGCCACTATGTCTCCTTCTAAATTTATAGGCATCCTTAGATTAGGATCTTTGTGTGCTTGTTGATTTTTCAATTGTACTACTACACTTTTGACTAATTAATTCAGGAGTTGCGTATTCAGACTGTCAATTGAAGAAAATTATTACAATGAATTCAAATATGTAAAAGAGAAATTTGTCCCAAAAAATAAATATGTATTGACATTTTGACAATAAATTTAAGACAGTTGTATAAAAAGAGAAATTATTGGTTTTTAATTTTGAATCGATTAAAATCAACTTTAGAGTTGTAAAGTTGATTTTGACATATGTTTGAATGTCATCGAGTAGAATTGATTATATCTCTAGAATTGATTCTAACTTGAAGCTACGAATTATAGTTTTTGAGTTTAAACGTGATTTTGATTTTTACATTGAAATTTATTATTGAACTAACTTTTACCTAAACATATTCAAACATAAATCACTTTAAACTAAAATCAATTTTAATCACCGCATAACCAACCACACGAAAATCCATTGTCAGACGAAAATCCATTGTCAGATTTGGTGGAAAAAAATTTGTTGCAGCCGCATACTTCCTCCACCTCTCTTCCTTCTTTATCATAAATTATCATAAAATAGAAAATGAGGTAATTTGAGGTCATTTTTTATTTGGAATGACCTCTCTACGTTGTTTTTCTTTTATTATGTTATTTAAACAAATTATTTTCACACATATCTATCTATTTCTTTTTTTTTTTTTTTGTCATTGAAGTGCAAGGTAGTTTTGTTCCATCTTGGTGCAGTGTTGTTATGCTGTTTTATTGCAGTATTCATTTTATTCAGATTAATAAATTAACTTTGATCTAGTGCAGACAAATTCAATCAATCACTTTGGTGTTGTCAACATTGCACATCCAAAAACATGGATATTCCGATCATTTTATGCTATTAACATAGATATTATGAGCATGTTCGCAGATTCATCGTTTACAATTTTAACTAATTTAATTTGTGTTTCTCCATCGATATATTTTCTTGTGATTTTTAAAAATAAAATTATATATTTTCACATTGAAGTAAAGTGTAATACAAAAATTATGATCTTCAATTAAGTTTTTTATCTCTATGTATGTGCAGAAAGTATGACAACTTGACTAGTACAGAAAAAGATCGAAGCAGCTAGACATATCCATTATACTTAGATTCAAAGAATGTTTGATTAGTCGTACGTGAATTATCTGAATTGTAGAAAATAGTTAACTTCATAAGCTGTTTTCCACATAGAATTGCGGTGGGATAGAATTTATTGAAACTGAGTAAAACAGTAAGGCGTAACAAGTTTTTATTTGATGGAACATACAAGATAATCTTATAGTTGAGAGTTATTTTTCCACACAAGACATGATATATATTCTGTATAGCACTGAATTTATAGTAACTCCCACACGGCATAGTCTTGACCAGAGGTAGCAACGTGGAAATTTGAGGGAATAAGATTTCCAAGGTCCATCTTTGGACCTATCTTCACAATAATCTTGTTGTCTATCTTTACCACATATATGTCAGCATCGGCAGCTAGAATGTTCACTGTGCTTTTCATGTTGATCCCATTCCTCACTCTAATTGCTGTCAATTTTGTTATCTGCTCCTTCAGTCCCCAATCAAAGAAGTGGTCGTAGAACTGCATAACAAGATCATACATAATCACAAATAGTATGTTTAGATATTCACATCAAACACAACAAACACAACACTATTAAAAGTAAAAGTATAAAAGTTTAGAGAAATTACTATTGATGGTGTCCCAGGATGTGTTAATATATAAGCATAACCCTGCATAACTTTATCAGAAGGAAATGGCCAAAGTTTCTGACTAGAACCTGTATCATGGTTATCAATAAATGTAACACCATTTTCAGGTTTCAAACCAATCAAACCAGGTGGTTTTCCATTCAAATCTTTCAACCTCCAAAGTTCTCCTTCAACAGCAGCTTGAAGAATCCCTTTAGTAGTAAAATCAAATGCATTCACTACACCACCACTAGATTCAACCCAATTCACAAGTTCACCTCTAGCTTTATCTTGATTATAATCACACTTTCCATCTTGTCCATAAGAAAGTGAATTCCAATACTCTCCAACAGCAAAATCTGGTGAAGTTTTTTCCATATAAATCTTTGTAATACTAGGACCATAACCTTTCACAAAATCAAATCTCCATCCAGAATAACCAATTTCAGTTTTTAACCAATTCATCCATTCAGATAACTCTCTTTGTACTTGAGGATTTAAATGATCAATGTCAGGTGCAGCATTGTAACCTTCTCCAGTATCAAGATTTCCAGTCCCATCTGAATAAGCTGTGTCATCTTTGCAAATGAAAGATGGACCCCAATCAAGTTTTGTATCTGGTGTCCCACCTTCAAACAGACAGTAAATGCCTCTTCCATCTTTTCTCTCAGCAGTTCTATGGTTTATTACTATGTCAGCTAGGCACTTTATTCCTTTATCATTGAACCCCTTTATAAGTGACTTTAGTTCATCCTTGGTACCATATTTTGATGCATCAAGATCATATAGTCTTCCTGGAAGATACCCTGGAATCAAATAATTAAGAATTTATTATTTCATATAAGCTTTTAGAAGAAATTAATCTGCAAACTTAATTTTGACACTAACATCAACGTTTTTGAGTGTTTGCATTCATGATTTTTTTACGGACATAATCTTAATTATGTTACATCATTCATTGCAGCATGATATTTAATTATGAGTGAAGCAGTTACAAACAAAAATGTTACTACCTTGAGAATCAACACTTTGAGATGGAGGAGGGAGCCAAACATGAGTAATTCCTGCATTTGCTAACTCAGGAATTGAGTTCTTCAACAAGTTGTACCATCCTCCTTTGCTACTTGATTCCCAATTGAATCCCTGTGATGTGACAACATTTATTATATATGCATGCACATTTAGTTAAGTTTCTTTATGAAATATATTTGTGTGCATTTGTGATGGTAAAAAAACCTGAAAGAGCAAAGCAGAGGAAGCTAAAAGAGGAAAAACTGAAAGGCAGAAAAGACTGAGCCAAGGAAGAGAATCCATTGCTTCAAATGTTTTTGGAGTTAAGTTTGTGTATTGCTTTGTGACTTATATAGAGGAAGTTTACGTCTAATGTATTTTATAATGTGAGAAACAAAGGAGATATTATCATGAGCCAGAGGAAATCAGGATATAGTGTGTATGTATGAAACAGAAAATTGGGTTTTATTAGAGATAAGATTCATAATTGTGAGGATTTCATAATTTTGCAACATTACAAGAATATATGGGACGTTATATTCTGATGAAGATGAAAAAGAAACTTATGTTATTTCATTTGGAGAATTGGGAAATCTTCAGTGACAAGCAAGAGTGGTTTAAGGTATGGGAGTAGTGGGAAAGCAAAGTTATGAGAGTCATAGTTTCACACTTTAGAAAGCTTAAAGCTTGTCAGCTAGTCATTGCATGTAATTGGTCCCATCCATAGAGGAATCAAATCTCTAGTTTATGTTGTTTGTTTCTTTTATTTGCCTTTTACAAAAAAAGACATCAATTAAAATATGGATAAACTTTTTTAGTAGTATGTTACTTTTCATTGGGTGCCGTATTCCTTGAGTTGCCTTGAGTTGCCTTGAGATTATGAAAGAATTAAATACTAAATTTCATCCTTAAAACTGTAAAACTATATCAATTATTTACTTACATTGTCGATATTTTAAAGTGATGTCCAAAATTATGAAATGTCAATAAGGTTTGTCTTTCCGTTAGTATTTATAGAGTGATAATGACATTTAGTTCATAATGTATGAGATTCACTTACATTAATTTTGAATAATGTCATAAATGTATATAATAACAGATTCAAAATGCATGGATGAACTTAACTAACACATTATAATTTCATATATCATTTTAAAATATACTACTAAATATGATGGACTAAGTTGATGTTATTCTACAATCTCAAAAAACAATTGAAAGAAGTAAGAAAAAAAGAACTTAGGAATTTAAACAAACTTATTAAACATTAATATAAGTGGTAGTCTCCACTCTTGTTTTTTTAATGAAGTACCTGTAATGTAAACCATTAAGTGTATAAATGTATATTTGATTTTAGGTTTGGATTGATAAAGTATATATTTAATTTTACAGTAGGATTCACAAAATCCAAGTGAGTCACTGTGATTTTGCTACTCCCGCCAAGAAATCAAACGTAGACAATAATTTTGTAGAAGCTATATTCAGTAGTTTTTGTAAAATCACAATAACTCACTTTAATTTTGCCAATCTTAACACGAAAGAAAACATGCACCAGATTGGAGTAAAAAAAAATATTGACTTCACACATTTAGGCTTTTACACTCTAGTGCTACACTTTTTTTTCATTTTTTATGTAGAAATTGTGAAAAGAAACGCATCAAACAGATTTAAAGTCCAACAGATTACAACTGCATAAATATTGACAATATATTTTGTCGTTAGTCAAATTTAACTAGAATTATTGCATTCAACTATTGGGAAACTTATGCAGTTGTTGTTAGTAGTTGGGTAAGAAACGTTACTCTGGCAAAGATAGTGAGTGAAAGGGACATTCACTATTCACTATTCCTTATTCCTACCATTCACACGTATAGTGTTTAATGATAGGTTCAACTATGCATTGATCTAAGTATTAATGGAAAAAACAATGGAACTGCATGATGCATGAAGAACTATTTTAAACTTGAAACATCCAACTATATTATTATCACAATCATTTGGAAAATTTGCAAAACATTATCTATATCCTTCAATAACCGGTTACTATATTCTCACGATGATTGAAGTATTTAACTATAGATATACTCCTCAGGTTTTGAGGTTTATATATTTTGCTTGATTGCTGTAATGACAGACATCTCTGCTCACATCTTGGACGGCTTTGGGAAGATATCCGGAGTAAATTTCTGAGCAGCACTCAAACTTCCTTTAATCTTCATTGCACCCCTGTATCGATATACCACCAGAACAGATAAAAGTAAGTGAATGGATAAATAAAGAAAAGCCAAAACGGAAAAAGAGAGAAAAAAACTTTAGTTGAAATGTTGAACCTCATGAAAGCAAGCTGTGGATTCATCTTCCCCAATGCAACCTTAACGAAGTCCTCATCTTTAAATGAAAAAGTTGCATCTGGCTTTCCACCTTCATATGGCCCTATATATAGACATGACCCAATTAATCATACATGATGGCATTATAGGAAAAAGCAATAAAATTGATCAAATTAAGCATCCCATTTGCAACAAAATTGCAACAGTTGCTGATTAGTCTCCAGACCCCTAGACAAAACAATCTATCATCTAATAAAAGAACAGAAAATACGGCATTAGTTGCATCCTCATCCATGTATATATTGCTCAACAATAGTTCTAAATTTCAGTTAAGATTGTGATTGCGGTTAAGTCATAATCCTTATTGTCATGAAAAATTACGGATAGTTGCAACTGATGGTTACTGTAATTGCAATGACAACATAATTGCAACCCAAAAATCTTGACAATATGGCTGCAATTATCAATAGTTATAATCAAAATTGCAATTGCAACCTATTTATTAGGGAAAAATATGGATAATTACATCTGCAATTGCAATTGCAATGCAGAGACCCAAAAACCTTCAAGTTGCTATTGCGATTGTAGTTATGAACCACAATTTACAACCATGCTTATATTTCATGAAACACATACTAACACCGACAACGGATACCACACTAACATGTAGTTATTGGTAATAATTTGAGAAATTAATATGTCGAGATCGTATTGGTGTCGGATAAGACAGAACACGATCAGTCTTTGATCAGAAGTGTGGGTGCTACAGAGTTTATATCATAGAAATTTGATTGCAAATACATAAGAAATCCTCTTAAGAAATGGGAATAATGTGCTTTAGATAATTTAACAAACAACCGGATTCAATAGGGAAAATTGAAAGCAAACATAAACACGTGAAATAATAACTATTTGATTCATAGCAATGAATTGAATTGAAAAGGGGAAAACAAGAAAGAAAAACAAACCTTTGGTGACTTCTCCTTTCTTGAGATCAACGGTGTAGGTGACTTCATCGATACCAATTTTCTACAAATTCACGACAGGCGATCATGTGAACAATAAGAAGGGAAAAGAATTGAAAATTAGGTTAAAAACGAAAAGAAAAAAGACCTTAGGAGCAATTTGAAACTGATAAACGAGTCCAATTTTTTGAACGACGTCTTTGCCAGCGTCGGAGGTAAGATGCTGTTTCATTAATTCCATAATGGAGTCTGATTTTAGGTTCGATGAATCAGCCATGACTTCTGTTCTGTTATGTTATGTTCTGTTCTGTGTTTTGAATGAATGAATGAATGAAACAAAGCTTAGCGGTTTGGTTTTGATTTTTTTTTTATAGTTGAAGGAATGGGATAGTGTGGTGTTGTTTGTTTGGTCTCACTTCTTTCTCTAGTAGTACCTTCTTTTGTTGTTCCCGTTACGTCACGATATGTGTCAAACTCAATAGGGTTCAGCAATAAATAGTTAATTAATTAATTCAACAACCAACGCCACACGGTTTTTCCTTCATTCACTTACTCTCTATGTATATTTAAATCGGCTAAAAATTACTAATTTATAAAAAAAAATTAATTACAATTTTGATTTTTTTATTATTAGTAATTTATTAAATTGATCTATTTATTTTAAAAGTTGATAATTTTTGTTTTTCTTTTAGATTTTTGAACTAAAATAATAACGATTTGACATATTTTTAATGATGTGACATATAATTCTATAATATAGAATCATTTAAATGCATTAATTATTTATATGTTATTAATTAAATTAAAAGTATGAAAAATATCTGAAGTTAAAATATAAGTTTTTACATAATTTTATTATAATTTCATGAGTATTAATCATTTTACGTCGTTGTATCATATATTACATTATATAAAGTAACATTATTTTTTAGTTAAATACATAAATCTTGTCTAAGGTCAATTTAATTTTTGAATATTCCTTTTCTTAATTAGTTTAATATTTAAATATAGTCAATTTGATTCATGAGATTATTAACAAAAGATATATTTAAAAATATTTTTATAATTTTAGTATATTTATGAAAAACTATAATGACCTCCTCCTCACACATTTTATAAATAAATTAAATGTGTAATCATTTTTGTCCATATATCTCAAAAACTCTACTTCATAGTTGAATTTCACATTTTTGTTAATTCAATGTACTGCTTACTAAAAACATACTTCTTTGTATGTGATATATTAAATGATAAGAAGACTAGTGGATATAATTAAATTTTTTATTAGATAAAAAAATTAGCTAATACTGTTAATTGATTGATGTGTACTTAATTTTTTTTTGTTATATTCAAGTCTAAATTTGCTTATATTTAAATTATTTTTACCACTTTTTTATTAGTCCAGCTTTTCCTATAGTGAAAAATGCTTCATAGTTCAATTTCAGATTTTTGTTAATTCAATGTACTCGTTACTAAAAACATAATATTTTTTTCGTGATATATTAAATGATGAGAAGACCGGTGGATATAATTAGATTTTTTATAAGACCTAAAAATTAACTAATATTGTCAATTGATTGATGTGTAATTATTATTATTTTTTTTGTTATATTCAAGTCTAAATTTGATTATATTTAAATTATTTTTACCACTTTTTTATTAGTCCAACTTTTTCTATAATAAAAAATGCTTCATAGTTCAATTTCACATTTTTGTTAGTTCAATGTACTCTTTATAAAAAATATACTACTTTTTACATAATGTATTAAATGATGAAAAGAATTGTGGATATAATTCAATTTTGTATTATATCAAAAAATTAACTAATATTATTAATTGATTGATGTGTAATTAAAAAAACTAACTAATATTATTAATTGATTGATGTGTAATTAATTTTTTTTTTGTTATATTTGAGTCTAAATTTGGTTATATTTAAATTGTTTTTACCAGTTTTTTATTAGTCCAACTTTTCCTATGATAAAAAATGTTTCATAGTTCAATTTCACATTTTTGTTAGTTCAATGTATTTCTTACCAAAAACTGTACATGATATATTAAATGATGAGAAGATTAATGGATATAATTAATTTTTTTATTAGACTAAAAAATTAACTAATAATGTTAATTGATTGATGTGTAATTAATTTTTTTTATTATATTCGAGTCTAAATTTGGTTATATTTAAATTATTTTTACCACTTTTTTATTAGTCCAACTTTTCCTGTAATAAAAAATGCTTGATAGTTGAATTTAACATTTTTGTTAGTTCAATGTACTCCTTAAAAAAAAAATACTACTTTGTACATGGTATATTAAATGATGAGAAGACTAATGAATATAATTAAAAAAATTATTAAACCAAAAAATTAACTAATATTATTAATCGATTGACGTATAATTAGTTTTTTTTTGTTATATTCAAGTCTAAATTTGGTTATATTTAAATTATTTTTACCACTTTTTTATTAGTCCAACTTTTTTCATGATAAAAAATGTTTCATAGTTCAATTTTCACATTTTTGTTAGTTCAATGTACTCCTTACCAAAAACATACTATTTTATACGTGATATATTAAATGATAAGAAAACTGGTGGATACAATTAATTTTTTTATTAGACCAAAAAATTAACTAATATTGTTAATTGATTGATGTTTTTTTTTTTTTGTTATATTCGAGTTTAAATTTGGTTATATTTAAATTATTTTTACCATTTTTTTATTAGTCCTACTTTTTCTGTAATAAAAAATGTTTCATAGTGCAATTTTACATTTTTGTTAGTTCAATGTACTCATTACTAAAAATATAATTGTTTTCAAATTTTTCGATACAAATGTGTTTACCGAAATTTTTTTTTAACATTTTCGAGAATACAACTCACTACCTAAATACTTTTTTTAAATTTTTGTTATATCTGATTCTAAATTTGGTTGTATTTAAATTATTTTTATCACTCTTTAATTAGTCCAACTTTTCATGTAATAAAAGAATAGTCATAAATTCATTAATTTTTCTTGATGAATATAAATTTAAATGTGAGGTGCAAAAAGTAATAATATTTTTGTTGAACCATTCTGTCGTTTTTTTTTGTCAACTAACCATTCTGTCACTTTTATGTTGAAAATTTTACCCATTTTGCCACTTTTTTTTTGTCAACTAACTATTCGGTCACCTTTATGTCGAAAATTTTATCCTATACACTCAAATTTTACTTATATCCTTCCAAATGCAATGAAATAATAATATTGTCCTCATATAAATATTAAAATATTTTATTTTTCATCCTCACATTATTTTAGTTTTCCGTATAGAAGTGAGTATCAATTTTTTCTATTATACCGAAAAATTTTTTTCAAGTTTTTCGGTACAGAAGATACACTCCAAAAAACTTTTTTCATATTTTTCGGTAAAAAAGGTATACTCCCAAAAACTATTTTTCATGAGGAAATTTATTTTCGTTAAAGTAAGTTCTTTTAACTTCTCTAACGCCCAACAAAAATTTTCTTCCCACTCACATTCCAAATAAGCAAATTCAACTACAAATATCATCCCCGTTGATGTCATACCAATAATTTCAACTAATGACATTATGTATTTATTGGTTTTGTAGGTGTTGTCCATAATCAACATGATATGAAACAAATTCAACAATTTCTCTGAATTTGGATGAGCCCAAAAAATCTCTCTCATAACATCGAAGTCTTCGCTCTTTCTATTTCAACACACATATTTTGTATCTTCAATTAACTTGAATAAATGTTGCATCTAGATCCTATGACCTCTCACGTGCAATTGAATCATACTTCTCTGTTTATATATTTGTGATATTTGAGTAACATTGTTCTTATCTCGATCTTGCAATGTGAGTAATATGTATCTCGGTGCATCATTATGTTTTGTTAAGTCATGAACATGTTTATTCTCTTCTTCATCTAAACGTCCAACAAATGTATGTCCCTAAAAACTATCAGGTAATTCATGGTTGTGGACTCCACAAATAACTTTAATTGTCCATCATAAACCATCTTTTAATGATTTTGATCTAAGCTGGAAAGGACAACCACACTTTTTTATTGAACTTCGAGTTGAACTATCAAACGTTTGTATTTTCCTTATTTTTCACAATTTAATATTAATTTATTTTTCATCTCTCTCGTGTCTCTTTACGTGATCTAATAATTATAAGAGTTACTTTGTTTTTATACCAATTTCTCTAACCCAATTCACAACAGTTACAAACAAACATGTTACTACCTTGAGAATCAACACTTTGAGATGGAGGAGGGAGCCAAACATGAGTAATTCCTGCATTTGCTAACTCAGGAATTGAGTTCTTCAACAAGTTGTACCATCCTCCTTTGCTACTTGATTCCCAATTGAATCCCTGTGATGTGACAACATTTATTATATATACATGCACATTTAATTAAGTTTCTTTATGAAATATATTTGTGTGCATTTGTGATGGTAAAAAAACCTGAAAGAGCAAAGCAGAAGAAGCTAAAAGAGGAAAAATTGAAAGGCAGAAAAGACTGAGCCAAGGAAGAAAATCCATTGCTTCAAATGTTTTCGGAGTTAAGTTTGTGTACTGCTTTGTGACTTATATAGAGGAAGTTTGTTTGAAGTAAATGAATATCATGATAATGTATTTCATAGTTCAATTTCACAATGTACTCTTTATAAAAGAGATACTACTTTCTACGTGAATATTAAATGATGAGAATTAATATATTAAATGACGAGAAGACTAGTGGATATAATTAAATTTTTTATTAGACTAAAAAATTAACTAATATTGTTGATTGATTGATGTGTAATTAATTTCTTTTTGTTATATTCGGGTCTAAATTTAGTTATATTTAAATTATTTTTATCATTTTTTTTATTAGTCCAACTTTTCTTTTGTAATAAAAGAATAGTCAAAAATTATATCAAAAAAGCAGTCACAAATTTATTTATTTTTCTTGATAAATATACATCTAAATGTGAGGTGCAGAAAGTAATAATGTTTTTGTTTGAACCATGATGTCACTTTTTTTTGGTCAACTAACCATTCTGTCACTTTTACGTTGAAAATTTTACCCATTTTGTTAGTGTTTTTTGGTCAACTAACCATTTTGTCACTTTTATGTTGAAAATTTTATCTTCTACCTTCAAATTTTAATTCTAGCCCTACAAATGAAATAAAATCATATATATATATACTCGTATAAATATTAAAAAAAATTATTTTTCATTCTCACATTATTTTAGTTATTCTCACGTCATTTTAGTTTTTCTGTACAGTATTTGCGTATCAATTTTTTTTATTTTACCGAAATTTTTTTTTAAGTTTTTCAGTACAGAAAATATATTTTTTCAAATTTTCCAGTAAAGAAGTTACACACTAGAAAACTTTTTCCAAATTTTCCGCTACAAATATATTTACCGAAAAACTTTTTTCAATATATTTGGAATACAACTCACTACCGGGATTTTTTTTTTAGTTTTCCGAAAAAAAATTTAAACTCTATTTTTTTACTGTTTTTTATTCTTTTGTTATTTATTTAATTTTTTTTAACTCATTTTTTTAGTGGGTGTTGATGCTAGAGGAAGAGGCGACAAGATAGTACGAACAACACGTGATGTTTATACTTCATCAACTATGATGGATGCTCTGGAAAGGATTCGATCGACAACATCTCGGAAGAGACGACGAATTATAGTGGAAGATGATGACGAGGGAGAGCAGGGTCATATATTTATCCCGAATTCTAATATTGCTATACATGAGGTGGAAGAGCATGTTATAGTACATGAGGAGGAGGAGCATGTTGTAGTACACGAGGAGCATATGTAAGAGTAACCTGTACAACAGAAGGGTGAGCTGACACGGTATCCTGGAAGATCATATGATCTGTTTGTCCTTACATGATACCGGCATCATGTTTCTGCAAGAATGTGGTTTGGTCAAGTATATCATTTATGGTGCATTAAAAATATTTAAATTAATTATTATTTTTGTTCTATATTTAATTTTAATGTCATATATTTTATTTGTATGCAGGAGCGACCGATGTTGAAAATAGTTGCTCATGGAAAGAAACTGTAACAATTTACTCTGCAAGTACTTCCGCGAATTATAGAGACATAGGTGAATATGTCTGGATTAGCCCCATTACAACGGGGTAGTCTGAAGCTAATTGACAACAATCTGATTTATGCATTTGTGGAAATATGGCACTTTGAGACCTCTTCATTTCGCATGCCATTTGGTGAAATGACGATTACTTTGGATGATGTTGCCAATCTATTAGGCATTCATATTAGGGGTGAGTTCTATAGTCCACCACCCGACCTAGATAAAGTAATGACATGTAATCTTGCCATAAACTTTATTAGGGGTGTCTACTGAGGAGATATGGGAGGAAACTAGAAAGACAATTGGTGCTCACTACAGGTTAGATTGGTTAAAAGAGGTCTTCAAAAGACAGTGTGCATCATAGAGATTTGATTGTGCTGTTATGACGTATTTGCTGAATTTGGTAGGAGTACTATTTTCGCAGATAAGAGTCATACATTAGTTGATGCGAAGTATCTTCCCCTATTCAGAGATTTGGAAAATATCGGTAGATACATCTAGGGTACTACTATACTCGTAGTCCTTTATGACTACATCTCAGATATACTCTTTTGCATCACTGCAATACATAATGTCTTTCCACATATTCAATATTAACTCTTATTTATCCTTTAAAACATTTTGCTTCCATTTTGCTCCAACATTTTTGTCGATATGAAATCCACAAAGCAAATTAACAGCATGTGGAAATACAATATCAACTGCTTTCATTAAAGCAAGATCTCTGTCTGTCACAATTACATGAGGAAATTTGTTTTGTGTAACAAATGGTTCTCTTAATCTCTCTAATGCCCAAATAAAGTTTTCTTCTCGCTCACATTCCAAATAAGCAAATCCAACTAAAAATGTCATTTATGTTGATGTCATACCAATAATTTCAAATAATGGCATTATGTATTTATTGTTTTTTTTAGGTGTTGCCCATAATCAACACGATAGGAAACAAATTCAACAACTTCACTGAATCTGGATCGGCCGAAAAAATATCTCTCGTAACATATGAGTCTTCTCGATTTCTACTCCAAGACACATATTTTGTATCTTCAATTAACTTGAATAAATGTTGCATCTATGTCCTATGATCTTTCACGTGCAATCGAATCATACTCATCTGTTTTATATATTTGTGAGATCTGAGTAACATTGTTCTTACCTCGGTCTTGCAATAAAAGTAATATGTGCCTCGGTGCAACATTATATTTTGTTAAGTCATGAACATGTTTATTCTCTTCTTCATCTAAACGTCCAACAAATTTATGTCCCTAAAAAATATTAGGTAATTCAAGGTTGTAGAGTCCACAAATAACTTTAATTGTCCATAGTAAACCATCTTTTAATGGTTTTGATCTAAGTTTGAATGGACAGCCACACTTTTTTGTTGAACTTTGAATTAAAATATCAACACGTTTGCATTTACCTCTTTTGTCACAAACTAATATTAATTTTTTTATCCTCTCTTTCTCGTGTGTCTTTATTTGATCTAGTAATGATAACGGTCACTTTGTTTTTTATATCAACTTCTCTAGCCCAATTCACAACAGTTTTCCGTGTATCAAATATCTGAAATAAAATGTAAAATAAATGATAATAATTAACCACAATAATAAATTTTTACAATATTAATATTAATTATAATTATTCATATTTGATTTGTGTCAAAAACGTTAGTAATATCGACGCATGTTTTATCATATAATAGTAACGGTTTATCCATATATGTGAAAATTTATACAAATAAATAAAATAAAGTAAAAGGGTGCGTACTTGATAGCTTTTTCACAAGTTTTCAGATAAACTCTTCTCTACCAAAAAATTTGTGAAAAGTTTTCTGATAGTATATCTTTTCAACCTTATGTACTGGAAATTTTTTTTAAAGATTTTCAGTACACATCTTTTTAACCTTTTATATCGAAAAACTTTTTTAAAGTTTTCCGATAAACCTTTCTGTACTAGAAATCTCAAAAAGTTTTCCGATAATTTATGGAAATCTTTTTGCACCAGAAAACTTGATTTGTTTGGTCCAGAAATTTTTGAATGGTTAAAATAAAATAAAAAAGTAAATGAGTTGGTAAAATTATAAAAAATTCAAAAATAAATTTGATATTTTAAAATTTTGTGAAAGTATAGGTACAATGGCGGAAGAGTTAGAGGGTAAAAATTTCTTTTATGTTTCATTAGATTGAAGGTTGGGCCAAGTCAGCCATCGGGAATAATTTTATTGGGCTTTAAAGAATTCAGGCTTTGATTTAACTTGTTATCCAAATTATGTAGCAATATCATATTACCTCCCTCCTAAAATATAAATTATTTCTTTTGAGTTTTTTTTTAACACTTTTAAATTTTTACGTGTATTAATTATTTTTTTACCAAATATATTTTTAATTATATTACATTTTTTCTACGATCTATAGTATATACTCTAATAAAAACATTAATTAATTATTTCTTTTGAAGAATAAATTTATAAAACAAATCAACTGTAAACAAATTTAATACCACAACAAATTTTTTTTTTCTAATTCATGTAACTTACTCAAAGAGGTCCTATACTTAAGATACTACATAAAATAATATTTGTAGTTAATACAAAATGATCAAATAACAATTAATGGCAATCTAAGACAATAATTTGTGTGGTGCTCGTTTTTGGTTCAGATTGATAAAATAATCTATGATCTTTAAGAAATTTTGAACCATATCGCATCCCAAAACTTGCATTAGGTAATATATATATTTAACATTTAGCCATTTCATAGTCAATTTAAGACTTAGTTACTCACACTTAAATCCAACATGACGTTGATATGCAGTGGTCTGAGTTCGAACTCTGAATTCCTTGCTACTTTACACTTAAAATGTGTGATTTTAATTACTAAATTAATTGACAACAGAATCCATGTATAGTTCTCATGTTATTAGGATTACATAATAGTTGGTTTTTCCTTTGCTTATAAAAAGAAGTTAGTTTATTTATTTGTACATTGGGCCAAGCCCATTTATGTTGTTTTCCGTTTAATAGGCCTGCCTTCTCTCTTCCATTAATATAGAGAGAAGCCCTCCCTTTTGTTTAATCATGTTATAGACGCTAGAATTGTTCCAGCTTTTATTTTTTAACAAGTGGTGTAGTACAAGACACCTAGTAAGTCTTGATCGAGTTTCCATTTTTAATTCATTAGAACGATAAAGTGATTAATCAGCAAAATCCCTCTCGTTTGGCACTTACTTGGTTGCTCCACTCAATAATTCTGTCCTATTTGGGCGACCAAAAAGAGAAAAAGGAAAGAAAGGAGAACTAAAGCACCAAATACTTTAACTTGTAAGTCGTTCTCAATCTTAGTATTTGTGAAAGTATCTTATGGACTAAATTGATACTATATAGTTAAATATAGAGTAAGAGTTTTTTAAAATATCTATGTTCTCATATACTTTTTAAAATATCTTATAGATCTATTTTATAAATTTAATAATTTATAAAAAAATATCAAAACACTGGCCAAAGAGACAGTTAGTTAAATTACAAGTTTTTCTTATGTTTCCTCTTATTATCAATGACTATTTTATTCTCTGCAGATAGTTGCATTGCGAGTTGATTACATGTCCTTTTGTCAAACACATACAATGCATATCTCCAATTGTGTCAATAGTACGTATTACGACTCCATTATTTACTGCACTTTTGCTTATAATTTCAATTTCAGTTCCACATACAACATTGTGTCCTGAATTAGATTATACCATTGTATTGCATTAATACATTTTCCTTAGCTAATAATAGTAGCATAATGGTTATCAAATTATGACTCTTGCTAAGTAAATGAAAGCTCCATCCCCTTTTGAGGTAATTCCCATCTTTTTTAAGGGTGCTCTGCAGGGAATTTTGTAGGATAGAGGTGGCAAAAATTGATGTGCCCACCTTTGAAAAAAATTACTACATAGTCAATATAAAAAAGAAAACAAAAAGATGAATTTGTGACTTTGGAAAGTGGATTGTTCCTCAGCAATGATGTCATTATTCCAATGATGCTTTTTTTAGCTGCTGGTAGATTCTCTCCAACACCTAGCTGGGAGTCCATTTAAAGGCAATGGGAATGGCCCATATTGAATCCCACATTCTCTTCCTACCACTTCCAACCTATACACACAAACATTAAAAATACATCCTTAGTGAATAAAGATAATTTAATAGAATTACAATTTTTTTTTATCATCTTATTTAATCAATGTAAAATAATCTAATGCGACAATTATTATAGGTATGAGGGAGTATTATCTATGTTTTTAGGGTGTCTTCTTATTGTTAATAATTATAATCCATTCAATATTCTCTTTTTCTTTCTAAAATATTATCTTTTCTCTTGATTACTCAACATTACCTAAACTTGGTGACCAAATGATGGATCATAATCAGTGTCTCCAGCTTAGCAAGCTCATTGCCAGGACATGCATGTACTCCACTACCAAATGGCATGAAAGTATTTGGCTTTGGTGCAACCTGTATTATGAACAAATAACAAATTAAATAAATATTTACTTGTTTGACAAGCAATTAGCCTAATCCATGCATTAATTACCATTACATTGTTTTTCACCTATATAAAATTGATCCCTTCATACCTCAAATCTTGAAGGGTTGAATTTCTGAGGCTCAGGAAAAAATTCTGGATTGTGATGAATATTTCTGAACAGAGGCATTGCTTTCCACCCTTTTGGTATTAGGAATCCTGTTTCAGATTCTTATGTTAGTCACATTTTTCATGTGTATGATCAAATAAATTAATAATTTAAAAGGAACCTTTTCCACATTGGGAATTTTCATTATAGTTTTCTCTTTAGTACAAGGCTCAAAATAGTTGTCACTTTATATAGTGGATACTTTAATCCAATAAAAAAAATTCCAATTTTGAAAATTTTGCAGTGTTGCAAATATACCAATTTATATTTCTCTTACTTACCCTTGTACTCTACATCAGCTACTGCTTCTCTAAAAGGAAATGATATAACACTTGCAATTCTCATGCTCTCTAACACAACCTGATCATAAAGTCCACATTATTCAATTCTTAGCAACTTAGTTGCAACAAAATCAAATCTCACATATACTTATTAATAAACATAAGAATCTAACACATAAACTTGTTACATTTGTTAAATACATTTTTTTAAGATATTTTCCACACATAACTAGGTAGACTAATCTCACAAAATAATTGAAGTATAAGAAATCTTTCGCACATAACTGCAGAGACTAGTCTCTAAAAAATGGATACATTATTTTGCCTCAGTATGACATTGAAACACTGCATTAACAATTTATACCTTATTAGTAATTGGCATATTTCTAGTGTGATTCCAACTTAGGTTACCATCATTTTCCATGTGAATTGCCTTTTGTTCAGCCTGCAAAGCAAACGTTATAAAATATTGACAAATATACATAGACACTACTAATTAACATAAAAATATTGAATAAAATTATATGTATGAGTGTTATGTTGGTATGCCATGTCATACATATTTTCAATTTGAAGTGTCAATGTTAAATAGAGAAGAAAAAAAACTAAACATAAACTTCTTTAATTTATCTTTTGATTGTACCTTTACACACTCCAGAAGTTTAGGTTCATCATGCAAGTACTTAACCACCCAAGTCATAACGGTAGCTGTGGTATCTTGAGCAGCAAAAAGCACACCAATAATGTTATCTGCAATGTCATCATCAGATAACATTCCACCTTCACCTTTCCAATTCAATAAACAACTCAAAAGATCTCTTTCTGTTTCAAGCAACTTCTTCTCCTTCCTCTCACTAATTATTTCCTTCAAAATACTTCCAAGTCTCTTTCTTGCCTTCACATATTCAAAATTAGCAACATTAAAAAATCAATACATTAAAAAAAAACCTGAATTTAAATTTTGTTGAAATTAGTAGTACTTACCAATAGTGCTTTTTTGTATTGAGTACCAGGGATTTGAGATGGAAATGAATTGTAACCACTATCAACAATCCAATAATTTTTCTTTAGCTCTTCCCTCAAATGTGACTCTAGATTGCCAAAAATTGTGAGAATACCAACTTCAAAAGAAAACTGCAAGAAATTGAACGTGGACTACTTAATTATCGACCCTTTATTGTTGCACACATCACATTTCATATGACAACACTTACAATAAAACAATAAATAACTAATGCTAGAAATGCATGCTCGTGAGTGTTTTATTATAAATAGTAATATAATAATTAATTCAATCATTGGTCCAATCATTGTAGTTTCATATTGTCAACAACATCAATTACGGCCGCATAATAAAATATTTTAATTTCTCAGCAACTATTAATATCACATTTGTGTACCACTTCCCGTGATATATCAAATATTGCAACACAACATTGATAAAACCGTAATTTAAAACCTTACGAATCACTGCATTAAAAAAAGATAAGTATAAACTAAAAAATTATAAATTATAATATCAACGTACTTTTTTCATTTCCTTAAAGGTGTTAATTATGCTTCCATCATCACTCCAAGATTTGATGGTGGAAATGGCTAAGGCTTGAATATCAGGAACCAAGTTACGAAGTGAATCAAGGGAGAGAGACCTCTGAATTAGCTTCCTCAAACGCATGTGATACTCACCTTGGTGAAAAAACAGAGCACAAGGACCAATCAAACATTCTTTGCTT
The DNA here is from genome assembly GCA_037974295.1 of Cicer cuneatum. Classification (NCBI taxonomy): domain Eukaryota; kingdom Viridiplantae; phylum Streptophyta; class Magnoliopsida; order Fabales; family Fabaceae; genus Cicer; species Cicer cuneatum. The sequence goes on along the minus strand of JBBPBO010000001.1, from coordinate 78,184,548 downwards.
TTTGGATATGTTGGTTTAAATAAGTGAGCTTGTGTCACCAACACAAAACGTGCAGCTTCAGGACTTGCCAACATCACACATGGACATCCCAGTATCTTCGTCTTGAATATTTCTCCGTACCTAAAATTAATATAAAATACATAATGTTTATTTTTTGTCACATTCACAATTCAAATGTGTCTTATGTTATTTATCAAAAAAAATGTGTGTTAATTTTGTTGTAATTAAATTTTATCGGTGTAGAATAATTAATGTTTGAATTTTCTACATCTAGTGTAATCACCACATATGAATTTAAATTCTCTACAATTGTTATACGATGCAACCGCTCTAAATTTAATGTTTTTCACAACTATTGTACTATACCGTAGCTAAAATTATTATATATGTAATTCATTAAAAAAAACTATTATATATATGAGTTTAGAAAATTCAAAATATTTATCTTTATTAAATTTAATGGTTATGTAGTGACTATAGTGGGGCAGATAATCCAAATCCATAAAATATGGAAGTGGAGTGGAGCTAGGTAGAATAGAAACCTTTTTTGTTTGGTGAAGAAGAAAACATTTGGGTCTTGAGAGTAGAGTTGAAGGGTTTGTCCTATGTAAGGCCACCCCATTGAACCAGGAGGAAGCTTTGCACTTGTTTGGTTCCAAGGTGTTGTTCTATTTCGTTTTTGTAAGAACTTAAATGCAAAAAATAAGGTAAGAGGAAAGAGGACAATAATGTAAGCAAAAGTTCCATCCATTTGGTATATATTATTATAAGATTCTAATGTTAGACTTTTCCTAATTTCCTAAAAACAATTGAAGAATCTTTTGAGGTTCTGTAATTTGGAGTCATCGAAACAAAGGGGGAGAAGCTACCTTATTATATAGAAGTATCCCATCCCTGTAGCATGGACACTAGCTTGGAGGTTATTGGATAAGAAAGTTTTAGTTTTAATTTTTTTATGTAAATAAAAAATATAAAAATTGGTGGGAACCATGTTTATAAAAGGATTGATGGCAAGGATGAATAGGTTTCAGTGAGTTTTTAAAACATTATTCCCATATTATTTATTTTAAATAGTTTTTTTAATCTAAACTCACATATTAAAGGTATGTTTGTTACATGTTCTAAAGAAAATTATTTTAATATTTAATAATTTAGAGATTATTTTTGTCTTTAAAAAGTTGAAACTGTTTTGTTTTTTTCTGTCACATTGAAAATTATTGTTTTTAAAAATAGAAGTTGTTAATTTTAAAAATAAACTATCTTTTTACAGAAAAAATTTGTAACAAACTGATTCTAAATCGTTTCATTTTCATGATATTATGACGCAGTTGATTTCATCCTAAATGATCTTGAGGATAATGGTTAATGGTTATTGGACAATTGGGAGATGAAAATGGTGAAGCTAAAATTGATTTGATTTTTCACGATGACAATTTGAGTTGGTTAGATGTTAAGGTCACAACATGTAACAATCTATAATTTTGTATTATTTGTTTTAAATACAAATTTAAATAATTCAACTAAAAACCCTTTAAATGGTGCAAGTTATATTAATCAATCAATACAAGGTTATTGTAGTTTGATTATTTAATCACTTGCTGCATTGTAACTTTCAATGCATTCACAATTAAAATGTGTTATGTTTAAATTTTAATAGGATTATTGTATCCTCAATCATTGTCGGCTTTGAGCATGTTCAGAAGTTTTAGAATGTGCCACTATACATGGTTCCAAATTTTTAAGGTATCAAAATTTTATTTTTATATTATAAACAATTATATAGTAAAAAAATATGTAATAAAAAATTATATAGTCAAAATTATCAAAATTTGAGTGATTCATTGTTTTTTCTTTTTAATTTCTAAGTCTTCAAATTATAAATTGACGGTCCTCAACATTTACAAAAATAATGATAGATATTTTTTAATTTTACTAAAATTAGAACTCTAAATAACAAAGATGTTTTATTTATAAATTCTCCTGCTCTAATTCATTGGTCCCTACAATTTGTGAAATACACAAAAAAAAATTAGATTCTTTTTCATAAAAATCTCTTTTACCAACAATTGTTTGTCTTTACTCACATCTCAAAAAATCTCTTTCTTATTGAGATGACTGTCGAACAAGTTCGTGTCATGCAAAAATATATTAACAGCATCAAACATAATAAAATTTATTATTATTATTTTATTCATAAAATCTATGATAAATTAATTAATATATATAAAATAACATAATGAATTGATTAATATTATATTAAATTAAATTTTATTATTTATTTTATGTCTTATAAAAATATAAAAAATTTGTAAAAAAATAATATTAAATTCAAACTTCGCACGCGATATTTAAATTTTCAAGGACAACCCTACTGAAAATAGGGCTCAATTGTTAATAGCAAATATACTAATAAGAGGTTCATCACATTTCTATATTTAAGATGTGTAGTATAGTCACAATAGTGCTTATTAAAAAAAAAATCACTTTTTTTTCTCCTATTGGGATGAGAAGGAGTGTTTGTATACATGAGAAAGTTGGTTCCGTGGAATGGAATATTTGGGGTGCTGAGTAGGCAGTGACATCCAGCTAAGGTGCCAGATATCAGAATTCTTAAGATCTCCGAGGCTCCATATATGATTATCCCTATGGGCCCAATACTATGACCGAACCTAGACAAACTCAGATAAGTTTTATTTGTACCCTTACATTTATATTCTTACACTTACATTTTATATAAAGTATTTATTTTATTTATTTAAAAAATATTTTTTTTATCATTTTTCATTTTTTCAATTGTGTATTGAAAGTTTTTCAATACATAAAAAACATATTTGTGTATCAAAAAATTTAAAAAAAAAATTTTGATATACAAAGATTATGATTTAAACTCTAAATCCTATTAAAACACATTTGTGTATTGAAAATTTTAAAAAAAAAATTTCGGTGCACAAAAAACAATTGTGTACAAAAAAAAAATTTCAGTACATAAAAATTAGACAAACCCTTAAACCTACCAAAACATACTTTCTACCGAAAAATTTAAAAAAAAAAAATTGGTACACAAAAAACATAGTTCTATACTAAAAAAAAGATTTTCCAATAAACAAAAATCAAATTTTTTATAACTCACGAACACTAGAACACTTTTTTTATTTAAATTTTCCTAAACTAAATTGAATTTAGTGGGTATAAAAAAAATTAAAAAATAAAATAAAATAAATACTTTTCCTAAAATAAAATGTGGAAATAAGAGTATAACTCAACTGAAAATTTTCACCAAAACCAGAAAATAAAACTTCAAGGCTGGGCCATAAAAAAATGTATTCAATTTTTATGCTTTGTTAAATGGAAGAAAAAAATTATAAACCATTTTGTTGAAAAAATTAATATTAATTAGTTAAATTAACAAGTATCATATGTCACAATGGTTTTATAAGCATCACAATGGTAGTTGTCGATACCAAATAGAAACAAAAAATGGGTGAAGAATCAAATCTATGATTCAATGGTTAAATTTATAAAATTTATATTTTATATAAAATTATTAAAAGAGTAAGAGTAAGTATATTGAATTTGAAAATTGATATCAACATATTCTAATTCTTGATTGTAATTATTTAGTGATATCTAGTATTTAATATAAATTTCTCAAAAAATAATTTTATAATAGACTTTAATATATTTATTAAAAAATATATTTTATAATAGTAAAAATTAAAAACAAATATAATATTTTATTAAAATTTGATAAAAATTGTATTGCTGACATTTAGACTGGAAGTATAACTTTGTCTTCAAAAAGTGCACATGGTGATTATGTGACCCTGCATGCTTGAATAGCTCAAATAATGACACGTTGCTCTTTGGTAGGATTTGGTTATATGCAATGTGTTTGGTCAAGTACATATATGTATTGTAAATTTGTAATCGATTGTTTCATATAAGACAGAGTATCTTTAGATGTCAAGTTTGTCTATTAATTGGGAGAAACGCTAAATCTTCTAGATAATGTTCAAGTTTTTCAAGATTTGAGGATAAGTGGATATCTCAAGAGTTCCATTTATCCTTTACAAGTGAATTCATAAAAATTAATTAATGTATTTGATATAAAATTTAAATTAAATATATTTATTTATATTGAATTATTTCTCTTATATTTAATATTATATAATTATTTTTGTTCTATGAATTGGCACATAATTAAAATTAGAGACATTTTAATTTGAAATACTTATTTACTCGATATACTAGTTATTAACCAATATATATTTTATTTACTATGTATTCTTTGTTTATAATATATTAGTTATTAACCAATATATCATCTGTTTACTCTCTATCTATTTTATTTACTATGTATTCTTTGTTTATAATATATTAGTTACTAACCAATATATCATCTGTTTACTCTCTATCTATTATTGAATGTATTTTTTATTTTTTCACCTATTAATCAATATATATTCCTTTTCACTCATTCACATTTAAATTTAAATTCAAATTTCATAATATTTTTCCATTTCAAAACTAAATCACTTCCTTCTTACATATTCTTTCTTTATTTCCATATAATTGACAATTGCAACAATTTATATTGGATTATAGATTTTTGAATGATAAATATAAAAAATATGAAATAAATTTTTGTCACTCATAATATATATAAAATGTGGAATACATATTTTTCACTCATAAATATGTAGAATAAAAAACACAGGACAAATATTTATTATTAATATACAAAAAAATATTGGACACATATTTGTCAATGATAAACTTAAAAAACGCACGAAATAAATATTTATCACTAAAAAATATGGGATACATATTTATAAATGATAAATATAAAAAATATGGGGCAAATTTTTTTCACAGATATTGAATTATAGATTTGTGAATGATAAATATAAAAAAATTTGATAAATATTTGTCACTTATAAATATAAAAACTACACAATAAATCTTAATCATTTATAAGAAACACATGACAAATATACGTTATTGATACATAAAAAATACGAGACACATAATTGTCACTTGTAATTAAAAAAACATGGAACACATATTTATCACTTATAGATATTAAAAAATCATGAAAAAAATCTTTGTCATTGATATATTAAAGATAAGTGATACATATTTGTCGATAATAAATATAACAAATACTAAATAAATATTTATCACTGATAAATATATAAAAAAATGTGATGAATATTTGTCATCGATAGATATGAAAAACTTATATAACAAATATTTGTCACTGATACACAAAAATATGGGATAAATATTTGTCACTGGTAAATTAAAAAAAACACGGAATTAATATTTATCACAAATAAATATTTAAAAAATATGAGATAAATATTTATAATTGGTAAGTATAAAAAGAAAATTTTTTGTCCTTTATAATTGATTATAGATTTAAGAATGATAAATATAAGAAAAAGAACAAATACTTGTCATTGATAAATATAAAAATCATGCAATAAATATGAATCATATATTTGTCATTGGTAAATTTAAAAAAAAAAAAAGGATAAATATTTATCACCGATAAATATATAGATGGACAAATATATGTTATTGATACATTAAAAATACAAGATATATATTTGTCACTTATATATAAATATATAAAATTATAAGATAAATATTTATCACTCATAAATATAAAAAAAATAGACAAATATTTGTCGTTGATAAATAAAAATACAGGACACATATATGTCACTTATAGATATTAAAATATCACAGAAAAGTATTTGTCATTGATAAATATTAAAAACATGAGACAAATATTTATAACAGATAAAATATAATAATACATGGGACAAATATATGTCATCAATAAATATTAAAAAACACATGGAATAATTTTTTTCAAAAAGGATGAGAACAATTATAATACACTAACTATAATTTTTCATATATCAATATAAAAATATTAATGATACAAATATTTTTCATTAATACATACAAAAATACGAGAGACATATTTATCAATGATAAATATAAAACAAATTATGGTATAAAATAACATGGAACGTACATGTCATTGATTCGTTAAACATAAGAGATATATATTTGCCACCCATAAATATTGATCAATGTTAAATATAGATAAACATGGTAAAAATATTTATAATCGATAAAAATAAAATAACACATGATAAATATATGTCATTGATACATTAAATATATATTATATATATTTGTCATTGGTAAATATAAAAAAGATATAGGATAAATATTTATCGCTAATAAATATAAAAAAACACAAGATAAATATTTATCACTGATAAATATAATAAAACACAAGATAAATATATGTTTTTTGATGCATAAAAAATACATGACTCATATTTGTCACTTATAAATATAAAAAAACACCCAAAAAAATCTACCATTGATACATGGAAATTGCACGGGACAAATAATAAAAACAAGACAAATATTTTTCACCGATAAAATGTAAATAAATATGTAACAAATATTTGTTATTGATGAATATTAAAAAACTACTCATAATAAATATTTATCATTGATAAATATAAAATAATACGTGGCAAATATTTGTCACTAATATGTAAAAACATTCGGGACAAATATTGATCACCAATAAATATAACAAAATTACGAGACAAATATTTGTCACTAATACATAAAAAGAAATGGAACATATATTTGTCACTGATCAATTTTAAAAAAAATATATAACAAATATTTATCATTGATACATAAAAATACAAGACAAATATTATCACTCATAAATATGACAAAAACACGTTAAAAATGACACATATTTATTTGTTTATTTATATATTTTAAATAAAATTAAGAATAATTATAATAATATTAATTATAATTTTTTATTAAAACCATACAAAAGATAAATTTTTATCATTAAAATATTATCTACAAGTAATGTCTTTTTAATATCGTTTACATAAAAATCAAAATAATTATAATATGTTCAATATAAAAAAAAGTATATACATTGATTTAAAATCATCATTACTTTTTTATGAATAAAAAAACGTAGAATTCATTTTTTTTAGGATATATATTTGATTATTACGTATATTCGAATGGGTACTTAATTGTTTCCCTATGTTAATGGTAAACAATATCATAACTATGTTACTAATTAGTTAAATATTATTACTATTTTTTATAATATGTAGTGTATATTGTTCTTTTATAATGGATTAAATAATTTTATAACTGAAAATATTAATCATTTACAATTATCTCATGTGTATGGCGCGGATTCAATATCTAGTAAGAGAACTATCCCATCTTTCTTGAACATTTTTTTTTCTGTTTTACCGCTTCAAATGAAATCAAAATCCAATTGACATTTTGTGATATGGTTTATAGTTGCTATATATAGTTAGTAAAATTTAATAATATCATTCTTATAATCTAATTTAACTGACAATTGTACTCAGATTTAATTTGGAACCTCTCAATTATCTATAAGTTTTTTTTATCATTTTTTCTACATACAAAAAAAATCTATAATATAAATCATCTTAATTAAATTCATTAAAAAAATTATCTTAATTAACGTTTTTAATTTCTTATGTGATTTCAATTTAAACTGACTATACCTATTAAATAAAAAATGAAATAAAAAAGGTTTAATATTTCCTAAAAGCCAAATTATACACATATGCAAAGTTCTTTTATAAATATTTTTAAAGAAAAAGTTCTTTTATTATTTGATTAATTAAGAGATTATATATATATATATATATATATATTATTTGTGTATGGTTGCAAAATTAAATGTATTATGTTTAAACATATACATAAAAGATATTTTTTTTAAATATCAATGAAAAATAAAATTAAGTTTTTTATTATTATTAAAAAAATATCTCTTTTTATGGATGTAAAAATACTATATATTTAGTTTTGTAACAATGTAAAACTTGTTGCGGTACGTATACGCCATTTCTTCAAGGTGATCAAGGATCATGCATGGGGTTGATGCTAATGTAGTAGGTAGGTGTCATAGGATCTAGATTCTGGTCCTTTAATTTATTTGAATTCAAAACGTGTATAACGGTGACTGGTTACACTATGACAAGGTAATCTTATAAGATCAATTACAAGGGCACTTGTCTCATGCTCATACTCTTGTTGTACGTTTGATGATATCCACCCTGTGATTTATACACGCATTATGGTTGTACCAAAAAAAAAGTGTCTATATGGTGCAAAGTGTTTGTTACAGTATGTTTCATCAAATATGTAATGTTCAAAATAGGAAAAAGTTCCCCATGGATATGCTTCGACTAGTGGAGAAATTTCTTCCATGGAATCAATGTAGGGGTACGTGGCAAAAAGGGACAGTTTCAAGCGAGACGGATTAACTTATGTAATTAGATTGAAACCTCTATTACTTCTCATTTTACGGTTAGTTAATTGAAGGATTAGTGAGTTAATATGTAAAAAAAAAATATTTTTTAATTCATATTATTTTAAAAAGATTATTTCATCATCTATAGCAAATCAACAATAAAAATAACAAGCCTACATTATTTACTCACACATACATAAGAATGGTTCATGTCTATTATATATAATACTATTTTTATTTTTAGTTTTGTGGTACAATTTTTAAGTGTATTAATTATAAAAATCGTATTCTCTTACTTTATTATTTGTTTTATTTTAATAAAAAATTATTTTTTTTAATATGAATATACTAATGAGTTAAAGGTTAATTTTTAGAAACTAACAAAAACAATCAGGAAGATGATTCTTTAGTTTTAAGGTTTTGATTATTTGTCTTCAGTTATTTGTTTCATCTTTATATGAGAAAGAAGTCAACAATAAAAGAAAAATATATATATTTGCATTTTTTTTACCGTCCAATAGTTCAACCCGTCGCTAACCCGTATTTATAGCTAGTTAAATAGGGCGAGCTAATTTGGATAGTCGGGTTCAAAACATCAACTCGTCCCACCTAAAATGACCGGTTAGTCCGACTCATTTTACTACCCCTAAACCTACCACTCGTGTTGCTTCACATGTACATTATCTATCTATCTATTAAGCCTACATTTCATGGCTGAGCGAACTACCATATTAGTCCTTAAAAGTATAGGGTGTTGTCACGTTAATTTTTAACTTAGCCACAAATCAAAATTAGTCCTTCAATTATAAAAAAAAACAGTTAGTTTAGTCTCGGATTTTAAACGAAATATTAACTCTATTAAGTAGATAATATAGATGTTGATGTGTCCACACGAGTTGCTGATATGGCAATGGACTAAAATGACATTAATACTCAATAAATTACAAAATATGAAAACCTAAAAATAAGATTATTCATTTTACCAATTTTCTTCTTCATCTTATTCTCTAATATTTCTCAAGCCCTCTTAAACCTAATTAAAATTTTTGTTTTTCCTCATTTTTCATCTTCCTCCATAATTTCTTCTTCCTCCAATTTTTGTTTGCCCTAAATTTTTCTAACCACAGTTATCTTCTTTCAAAAACCTTTTATGCTTATGTTTGTTATGACATATACTTCCCCAATTTTGTTAACCTTAATCATCTTCTTTCAGATTATGAATATTATTGTTACGATTAATTCTTCCCAAATTTTTTTCCATGATTGGGTTCATAAAAAATTGGGACAAAAGAAATTGAAGGAACAAAAAATTAGGGAGACACAAATTTATGAGGCGAATATGAAGAAGAATTTAGGGAATAAGATATATAAAAAAAAATGAATAAGAAGAAGAAATATGTTTCTAGATTTTTCAGATTATGTAATTTATTGAGAATTTTGTTTTTGAGCAAATGTCATTTTAATTCCTAGTTATATCAACAACATACATGACTATAAAATTGGAACACATCATTGCCCATATCAAGGTCCATATCAGTAAATCAATAGAGTTAAAGTCTTACTTAATTTCAGAGATCTAATTGATCTATATTTTAATTATTATTTAATGGAGGATTAATTTGAGTTTTTGGCAAAATCAAGAACCAAACATGACAATGTCGTACACTTTTATGAATTAAAATTGTGATTTACTCCTTCAAATATTCCAATAACATCCCACAAAGTGTGGAATAAATTGGTAACTTACGGTGAAAAGTTTTTAATAATCAAATTTGTATAATCAAAATACTGTTTATTAACAATTTTCTGTCACCAACCTATAGTATTTTTTCACAATCTTGACTATAACATTTTTTTATATGGTATTTTAAGTAAAGTTTAAATTTATAGAATATTGTATTGTCTCTCATTTTTTACGCTCATTATCTTAATTGAATATATATGTATATATATATTATGTCATTTTATATTTATTAGTCAATTCAACTACTAAGTCTTTGTATGTGGTAGTTATTTATTTTAAAATATTCAAAAACTAAAAAAGCTTTGGTTTTCACTTTTTTTGGTTTTATATATGAGTTTTGAGTTTCACTTGTAAGTTAATTTTTAAATTTTTATATTTGAGTCTCATAAAATAAAATAAAAATAGTTTAAAAATGGGATTGATGGTTGGTGTAAGTCAAAGTGGGCGTCGGATTGATCGATGTGGTGGCCAATAAGTTGGAGGGGTCAATAAGGTGGCCAATAGAGCCAGAGTGATGGTGGTCAAAAAGGCAATCAGTGGTAGTCAATTGAGTTCAATGGAGTAGTGGTGGTCAAAAATGGTCAAAGTGATGGTCGGCGGTAGTTAGTAATGCCAAAGCAATGATGGCCATAGTGTTGGCCAACAATAGTCAAAGTGATTATCAAAAGTGGTCAGAGTGATAGTTGAGGATGGTCAAGAGTATTGAACCGTAGTGATTCAAGTGGGAGCTAATAGTCACAGGTGGTGACGTATTAGAGTTAAAACAAAAACAAGAATTAGAAAATTTATTTTTTGTAGCTTTGAATTTAGAAGAAATTATTTCTGAAATAAGGGTGAAAATTCAACTTAACCCAATTTTATTCAAACACTTTTTGTTTTCTAAAATAAACTTTGAAAACAAAAAAACTCAAAACTATCCCAAACAATCCAAGCTTTTCCGAATACTTCAAATTCAATATATTATCTTCTCCGTTATCCACTATAAATTCTATCTTTATCGACTAATTTTTCTAACACTGAGTTACCTTTTTTTCCGATAAAGCCAAAGTCTTATGAAAAAAGTTGCTTACAGGTCGGCAATACAAATTTCAAATTGATTACATTCCTTTTCTTTTTAATTAATTCCTTTTTAGATTTTAAAATTAAAAATTTAAATTTAATTTGAAGTGAATCTTAGATTATCTTTAAAAAATTGTAGATAAGTTACTACAATCAATTAAAATCACACTCATGCGTACTCTCTATTAACTACGTCAAACATAAAATAAATTTTAAAAAAAGAAATAGTAGAATATATGTGATAATTTTAAATCCATTGAATGGGAATACTGAAAGATTTTAAATGTGAAGTGTACACAAGGATTATCTGTTCACTTATTTTGTTTACATGGAACAGTTCATACAAATTTCTGGTCTAATTCACACACGGAAAACATTATATTATTGACCTATATGTTGAGATATACTCCCCTCCGTTTTTTATTATAAGTAAAAAATTCTAACTTTATTTTCTTTATTATAAGTAATTTTAACTAATTTTTAATTTTACTATTTCTATGATATCTTTCACTAAATTTTTGTAATAATTTTTTATACATTGATTGAATAATTCAAGAAAAATTTTCAGATTGTCTAATTCTAAATAGGGGATAGTGAGTGAAGAAATCACAGAAACTATGATATTTATATATATATATATATATATATATATATATATTTTATTAAATAAAAAAAATTATTAACTTTATATATATATATATATATATATTACAATTGGTTAAATTTCATTATAATAAACAACGGAGGGAGTATACATTTAAAAAAACAACTGCATCTCAAGTTCCATTGGCGATCATCTTTCATTTTAACTTAATCCTAAAATATTCATAAAATCATATTCAACTATTAGATTTCCTTGCTTTACCCACTCCTTTTGAACCAATAATATATCAATGGAAAAGACAATTGCTAAGAATTATACTTCATTTGATTTGATATTCAATACTTTGTACCATCTTTATGTCCTCTTGCTATCATATTATGATATGACGTGGGTCTATGCAAACTTTTTATAAATCGTAGATAATATTAGAATTAAGTTGATTTTATATTTAGAGTTATGACAATAACAAAAATATTTTATTAGAATAATATATTTGACTTCACATAGTATGAAAGAAAATTTGTGTTTGTGAAGAAAATCTAAAATAAGATCCGATTTAGATTTATAATTGAAAAAAATCTAAAATAAAATTTGATTCAAATTTGTAATTGAAGAAAATCTAAAATAAAATTTGATTCAGATTTAAAATTGAAGAAAATTTAAAATAAGATTTGATTCAGATTTATAATTGAAAAAAATCTTTAACCAACTTGAAAATAAGATATTATCAAGATTTGAAGAAGATTTTATCAAGATTTATCTACAATAAAATCTGAATAATATCAATCTGAACAAAATACGAACAAAATCAATTTGCAGAATTTACAAACTCAATTTAAACAAAATATGAACATAATCAATCTAGAAGAACGGCTCAAATTGGATTCACAAATAAGGAATTGGCTAAAGAACATATTATCAAAAAACATATTTTTGAGAATTATTTTTGAATAAGATAATTGTTGACCAAGCTAGGAATGAAGATACAATTCGGAATTAAACAAAGACTAAATTGAAGTTCTAATTTTATCTATAAATAGATACTCAAGGTTGAAGAAGAAGATCATCTAAAAATCAGAAAAGAGTAGAAAAACTCAAGCTTAAATTCCAAATTCATCTTAGAGTTCAAAGAGAGAAACACATGTTTGAATGAGAATTATTTTTTGAGTGTTTTTTCTTAGAATGTGAGAGTTATTATTATTATCAGTTTTGTTAGAAGTAAACACTTAAAGTTCCAATATTTTGTATCCAACCCAATAGTAGTTTAGTTCCTTCTTCAATCTGGGGTTGTCAGGTTGTTAGGAGAAGACTTCACTTGTAGGGTTAAGGTGGTTAGTTTCTCAAAATTCAGGGGTTGTTAGGCTGTTTGGAAAGACTAACTTGGAGGGTCAAGTGCTTTGTAATTCAAGGTATTTGAATTAGTGGATTAAAACATTCTGAATGAGGGGACTGAATGTAGCCAAGTTAGTGGTGAACCAGGATAAATCTATGTGTCCAATTATTTATATTTTTATTGTTTGTTGCCTCTGAATTCGATTGCTTCGTATCTAAGTAATTCATAAAAACCAACCATCCTTCATCAAATTAGCAAAAAGTTATCAACTTTGTCAAATACAATTCAACCCCTTTTCTCGTATTTGCACCTTTAGATAGAGATTTGCTTACTATGATACTAATTTCAAAATCAATTTTGATAAATTTCATTCATTGAAATGTTTTTACTGAAGCTGAAAATATTGCTTTAACTTTCCCAAGAAGATCATTACATAAGAATTTGTAAATCCCAACTTGTCCCGTATTTCTTTTAAAGGATCTGTCACATTTGAGTTTCAGTATTTTGGAAGTGATATACCTCGAACTAGTACTCAACCTCGACTTCTTTTTAAGGGGGGTTAAAGAAATTTAATTAAGAAACAAATTGATTAGGAGAATTCAAATTTGATTCTTGGTTAGAACAATGCGTTATCAAACTTTGTAATTTTTTTACAAAACTCCTAATTTCGAGAACTCATTTTTTTAAGAATTGGAGGGTTTAACAAAAAGATTCATATTATATATACACACACATATAAACATTCGTTTCATAATGGGTCTAGGCCTCATCCTAACAAATTTAATGCAATCATGACTCAATCCATAGCCGCAACAGATCTTTTCTTTATTATTGTAATGACCAAATCTAACATTCATGACAGAAGAGAGAATCCAACTGACATTCCTTCACATAATCTTTATAAGGTTTAACTTAATATTTCCTATAGATATAAGGGAAAATACAGCAAAAAAGATTCAAAATTTATAATCTACTTTACCTTACCCGTTACTCAAATTCTTACTTGGGTGTTCACCACATCTTCACCTAAAATCCTTAATGAGCTAAATGTTCATGATCCCTTAGAGATTTTGACACGACACCTCCACCCAAAATCTTAATGCAAGAAGTATATGAGTCACCTTCCTTATATATCCAACATTTTCTCAATTCTTAATCGATGTGAGACTAATTGCTCACACTTGAATTTCAACGATATGGATTATCTCACTTATATAGTATTCAACGTCCATTTTTTCTTCCAATGTGAGACTCTTACTTACACTTTACACACCAACAATCTCTTCATTCAAGTCTGAGTCCATCCATTCTGAGAATTCTCCCATTCAAATAGAAATTTTTCATCTAGATACATTTGCACCGCTGTTGGTACAACATGCATAGGGGACATTGTATATCCACCATGATAAAAAAGACTTTCAATACAAGGAACCAATCACCTTTATCCAAACCATTATAATACCACTATTAGGTCGTAGGGGGAGTTTTGCAGATTATCACATTGAGCTAAAAGAAACCACACAAGTAGGTTGAACATTACATCTTCATCCAAAAACCTTAAAGACATTTGATATATGAATTTTCTCATTTATATAGTGTTGAACATCAAATTTTCAATCCAATGTATGACTCTTATTCACAGAGTCAGTCATGCTTGACTCACCAACAATGTTAGAGTGTTTTCAAGTGCAACACCTATCCGAAAAGAAAATTACCGTCAACGTCTATTTCATTGGAACTTCAACTTCTCCTCTCCTCTCTTCTTTTGAACTAAATATGTTTCTCCTATTTTCTAAATATATTTCCATCTTTCTTTTGTATTTTTTATTCTCCCCTCTATTAAAATCTATTTTCTCACTCTCCTCTAGTAAACCAAATAAATCTTAAAAATAAAAAGTTGAGCACGTTGTTTGACCGGTATAAAAGAACAATAAAGCATGAGTCAAATTAAATTATTAAGAAGAAGAAAGAAATTGACAAATTAGCAAGATTTTGTATTTATTATTAAGCAATCAATGTGACAAGTACTACAAGCAGATCATGGAAATTGATGGATCGTTCTTACATGGATTCAGCCAGTGATTGAAATGATAAAGATATATATGTATGGATTGTGGTTAAGAAATATCATAAAGAAAAGATTCTTAATCTTCTTTAAATCAAAAAAAGATGGATAATTCAGGGGGGGCCCAACAGTTTACGGTATTAAAAGATGTGTAGTAGTATATGCTAATGCTAGGAACCACATCTCTATTCTGAATTATTACATGTCACCATTTTTCCAGCTGGAGGGAGGGATCCTGTAAAGTTTATGAATTATTGATTCAATCGCATGATACAACAAAAAGAAGACGAAGAATACGGCATTACTAATGCACCACTTTAATATGAACATCATACTCCATAGTGTCATATTTTTCTGTCAAAATAAAATATATATATATCTATATATATAAGTGTCATACTTTAAAAAAAACGCACAAAATTATATATTTGTGATTTTTTAAGTTTGATTCATTTCTGATCAATTCTTTAAAAATATTTATTAAATTTGGACATTTAGATCTAAAATATGTGTATGTTGTTAAAAAAAGATTAGATGATTGTAACAAGGAAATTAATAAATTAAAGTTTTTAATTCATAAATTTATCAATTTTTACAATAAAAAATATTAAAAAAATAGGATTTTGCATGTATCTTCATTATCTTATTAATCTATATATCATTATTCATCTTCTTCTCCAAACCCATTAGATTTCTAAGTTTTGGGAAGAAAAAATTGATAGTGATGAGAATAGCGAAGATTAATGTGTTTTTCAGTTTGAAGAAGAATCCTAATTCTTTTTTGGAGATTTTTATTTTTTATAAAAACTAATTAGTTTAAAATTTTAATTTATTGATTTAGACTTTTCACATCGCTATCTTAAAGCTTTTTATTATAATTTAACGGAAGTTTAAAATAAATAACTGCGACATGTATGTTTTGAGATTTAAAAATTGATGATTTTCAAAACTTTTTCATATACTATTAAATATCACACATTATTAAATATTTCCTAAAAAAATATCACGTATAGTTTAAGTGGTTGAACGGTAACACTTGAAAGAATTTAAGGAGGTTAATTGAAGGTTCAAATCGCAACTACTACTAAGAACATACTAACAAGTACTCAAATTTGTGGATGAGAAAAAAATAGGCTAAATAGCATCCATGGTCATTTAACTTAATTTCAGGTAACATTTTAGTCTTTTATCTTTTTTTTCCCCGATTTGGTTCTTTATTTTAATTTTAAGTGACAATTTAATCTTTTATATTTTAAAATGTTAACAATATTATCCTTTTTTTTTACAAAAATTCAAAAAATTCATCAAAATTTTCAACCAAAACCCATAAAATTAATTACATTATTTAATATAATACAAATTTTATCAAATTCGTAACTCAAATATTCAAATAAACTCATATTTTTATTTTTTATTTGATTTTAAAAATTCCATCTAATAAAGAATAAAAATATGAATTTAATTGAATATTTGAGTTACGAATTTGATAAAATTTGTATTATATTAAATAATGTAATTAATTTTATGGGTTTTGTTGAAAATTTTGATGAATTTTTTGAATTTTTGTAAAAAAAAAAAGATAATATTGTTAACATTTTAAAACATAAAGGATTAAATTGTCACTTAAAATTAAAATAAAGGACCAAATCAGGAAAAAAAAATAAATGACTAAAACGTTACTTGAAATTAAGTTAATAAACCATATATGCTATTTAGCGAAAAAAAATATGTATCATAGTTAAAAGATCACAATTACTCATATGTTTCAACTGTGCCTATAGGAAAGAGAAGACACAAAAATCAGGAAATTATTCAAATTAGTTTCAACTATATTGAATCATACTTTCACAACATTTTTTTTTTGTCTATAAACATGAACAGCAGTTGAATACAACTACCTTAGTCTGATACCAATAACTCTACAAAACCCAATGCATGCATACACATACACTTACAAAGTGTTTAACCTTAATTAAGATTCCAACTAAAAGTCAATTAATTCCAACCATTACAATGTGTAATTTTGCCAACTCCTCCTCTTGCTTGTTGCTCTGCCTAAGAACTTCTCATTAAGAAATGATAATAGTTACATTAATGATAAACCCTAGTATTCAATGCTGCTGAAACATAATTCTGGGTAAAAACATCTCCAATGAAATAAAAATTGCTGATAGGATTCATCTGAAACAGAATTTGGAAATTAATGGTCATTATGACATTATAATCATACATATTTTTCTCTCTTAATAAATAGTTAAAAATATTATAATTAATAAAAGAATAGTAAATTTAACTTTAACGTTTAAAAACAAGATCAATCATCATTACTAACAAAAAATTACTAAAATACTTATCCTTAAAAAAATATATTGTATGAAATAATAATATATACATTCTATAAAATAAAATAAAATAATACCTCATCATTGTCTTTTGCATGAATTATCAAAAGATTTCCGTCGTTTTGCGTTGCTTATGTTTTCCCCTTCACCTTTCACTTCTTCATCAACAAAGTTTTGATCAGATACTTCTGCAAGAGCCAAGAAAGACATTAGTGTGAATAGTTATAAGAAAATAATTGTTTAAATAGTTAATACTTTTTACAAAAGTTTATTAAATATGTGTGATTTTTATATATAAATGAAATGGTAAAAAAAAAAATCATATACAACTGCGAAATCTCGATTTCAAACATGGTATTATAATATCGACATTTCACAGTTAATACATGTGATTTATTTTATATTAAATTAATTAATAGTAAAATTAATGAGTCAGAGTTATAACATGAGGCCTACAAAAAAAATATTAATAAAATTAATGCTATTAATGAAAACAAACAAAAAGTTTGAGGCATAAGGAAGCTGCTTTAGTTATAACCCGTTGTTGGGCCGGGCCGAGTTAACAAAAGCCCAAATGAGATTTGTTAACATTTTCGATAGGTACATATAAGAAAATTTTGACAAACCTGTATCGCTAGGAAGCATATTTTGATGATTATTATAAAGTTGAGATTGACGCATACGAAAGTGCCCTGATTTAGAGGAAATTGTATTCCTTTGGCTTGTAGGGGATGATGCACTTTCCTGTTTGCTTGAACATCGATAGTGTTGAATCCATGGATTTGTTATTAAATCATTTTGTCCATTAACTCTACTCATTTCTGGATTTTCTCTCTCAAAATTCATCTTTTGCCAACAACCACCACGAAGAACCTTGAACTGTTCATATAACAAAAAATTATAATAATTAACAAGCTTGGCTATTTACATTCATTCTTATATATAAGATTCTTTTTATGATTTTTAAAAAATAAAATAAAATAAAACTGTTTGGTAATTCTAGTTTTGAAAATTGTTTTAGAGATGAGAAACTTCAAAATTTATTTGGTAATTTTTTCTTTTTGTTTGGTAAATTTATTTTCAAAATATGTTTTAAAAGTAAATTATATAAAACTTGTTTGACACATGTTTTATTTCTTCTTAATTATTCACTTTTAATATCTTATCTTTAGAGAAAAATAATTACAGATAAAAAACATATGTTGTCTGTATTAATTAGTTTTACACCGACGTGTAATAAAAATGTTTTATACATTTTTCAAAAGAGCACTCTATACACTGTTTTGACATTTAGAGGCAAGTTTCTAAATTCGTGTAAATTTATCAAAAGAGCATTCTATACATTGTTTTGACATTTAGAGGGTAGTACTTAATAAGACAAGCTACCCTAAATCTATCTTTCTTTTTGGGCTTACACAGAGGCCCATGGGCCAGCGGTACAACAGAAAAAACCAACAAAATTCCAAAATAAGTATAAAATATTGAAAAAATATCGTTGAATTATGACCGTTGCAATTTCTTTATAATAAAATGAGTTCTATAAATTGTGATAATTAAAAAAATTTACACTTAATTTTTGTTTCACCATTTAATATATTTCTCTAATTTTAGACTCAATTTTACTCAAACAATTTTTATGTCTCCTGATTTCATTTCTCTTGCTTTCAGTTGATAATATTTTTTTATTGAATTTTTTATCTTAAAAGACATATTTAAGATGTGTGAGATGAGTCAATTTCGTAAAATTTATTGTAATAAACTTAAAGAAAAGTATGAATTTTAATTAAGATAAAATATTGTAGTTTTATAAGATACTATGTAAAATGATTATTAGTGTCACTTTAATTAATATCAATTTCTTCACTAAATCATTTAATGGATCCAAATAAATTGGAAGAATTTTTAATAAACACTTCTAGAAGTTGATAGAAGATGAATTTATGGACAACACAAATTAAGAACTGTTAATGTCAATGCTTGAGAGATAATCACAATCCAACATTTCTACTAAGCCAAGACAAAGAAGAAGAACAATGATAGATCAAAATCATAAAGGAGGAGATAATTAATTGTTCAATGATTACTTCTCTAATAAAAGAGTAACAGTTTTAGAAAAATTAACGCAACTGAATAAAGACGAGCTGGAGTTCAAGGCGATGGAGATTGACATCAATGAGACTCATTCCAAATCCATGAATTTTATGGTAATAAACTTAAACTAAAGTATAAATTTTAGTTAAGATAAAATGTTATAGTTTTATTCATATTAATTAATAATACTTACTCTTTTTCAAACTAGTCATTATTCAAAACAGCTATTTTTCAAAATTTCGAAACTAACCGTCATTAATATTTCATATTTTCTATATCAATAAAAAAAAAATCAAATATTTGGGAATATGGAAATGAAACCTGGCCAGTAGTAGGAGGTTCGTAGGATTTTCCTTTGCTGGAAAAAGAAACCCCTGTTTGTTTGGAATCATATAAGTCATTAACAAAAGATGCTTCTATAGACTTTATATACATGCTGTGTTTCGCATCTGTCCACGCTTCACTTCCCTTAATGTCCTGGTATATACAAAATCCCAACCATTGGATTAAAATATATAGAATATGAAGAGAAATTAACTATATCTTATATACACAACATATTTTATAAAAATTTAATAATTATGCACTGAAATAGTAAAAGATTTTCCACAAATTTCTATTTATATTTCACTAGATAGATTTTTTATAAATATTTTTTTAAAAATAATACTATGACATATATGATAAATGAAATATTAGGACATTGATTCTTTAAAGGTGTTGCATGATGCAACAACTAATAGCTGCATAGAGCCATAGACCATTTTAAATGTAGGTGGAAGATTTTTATGGTATATTTTTCAAAATTAATATTTTTTGTATTATCAACTTAAATTATTAATAGTTGAATTGAAATGACGTTTGTTATGAATTTAATTAAAATTAAAATAATAATTTTAATTATGAAAATAATTTATTTAATTAAAATAGTTAAAATTGAATAGATTATACTAAATCTCTTAATTTAATTAATTTTAATAAATATTATAAAAATATCTAAGCAAACAAATTAAAAAAAATTATTGGTCAAAATGTCCATAATATCTATACACTATTTTTTATAATATCATAAAACTTGTCATTTAATTCTTGAAGTAAAGGAACGTGTTCAATTCAAAATTTAAGTCTATATAACTATTTTAAAAAAAATCTTTTATATACCAATGAAACCACTTATAAATTCAAAATATATCTTTTTACAGGTTGGATCCAGAGTTAAATTTGTACATTTTCAATGCATAATTGTTGTCTGATGGTGTATAAAAGTACATGCTTTTATCAACAAAAGAAAAGTACCTACTATTCCATTAAACTTATTTTATGTAGACAAAGTAAAATTCTATTATTTGGCCACCTGATATATTTCATAAAAAGTGCCTACAATTTCTATCTATCCTTATTTTTTTTATCCAACATTTTGTATTAAAAGGATCTTCAAAACTAAATTCACCACCTCCAATTAATTTTACCAAAAACCTCCAAATCATAACATTATCATTATTTTATCGCATCATTATTTCATAATATTTTACATGATGTAAAAATGTCAAAAACATAATAAATCAATCATACTTTATATTCTATTTTTATATTTAAATTATTAACAAATATTTTTAACATTTGTTAGGATTTACCTTTTTAAAATTATGAATTTATATCTTGTTTTCATGCTTTAGATTATGAGTAAGACCGTAAGAGATGAATCATTTCTTTATAAATTTCTTAAAACTACCGAAATAATAATCATTAGATCATACATATACACCTCTATGAGAAGAGATAGAAGAATCTCACTAATCTTATCATCATATCTCCACACACACACTCTCTTTGATAGTAGTCTAGTACTATATTATGTTATTTATTTTTAAATAAATTACATGTACTATAACCGTGCATTCTTCAATATTTTTTATTGTTATATAATTAAATTTACACGAATAATAAGTTTGATTAGCATGATTTAGTAGATTTTATATACAAATAATAAAAATCTAAATCTATTAAAATTGTGTAGATCTTACATCAAATGTAGTAGATCTGCATTATATAGTTGAAAACAAACTCGCAACTAAATCTATCAATGAATATGATTCTTTTAAAATAAAAATTTGATAAAGTAGGTAGATCAAACCGATACAATGAAGTACTTAATAATATTAATTTTAAATTAATTATAAAATGCATCATATTTAATAGAATCAAAATTTAGTTATTTATCAACAAAATATTCATACCATATAGTTAAATATTTATTTAATATGAACAAAAGCCAGTAGTAAATATTAATCTCCATCAAATATTTAATTATTTTATGCTTTTATATATACTAAAAAAAAATACAAAAAACGGAATATTCTTCATTTACTTTTGACAAAATATATTCTTCATTAATTTAGATCAAACGAACTCACGAAAGCATGAATTAATGCATGCACTTCGATCTATAATAACAATAAAATAATAATCTCCATCCTTAATTTTTAAAAGCGCAAACTTAAACGAATCATTAGCAATAATGCATCAATTCATGTAGGAAAAACATTAAAAAAAAAATGGTAGCTAACTAAACTATATAGTACTCGTTCTATTAAAAAAAAAAAAACTATAGTACTCGTGAACAACTCCTAAATCTCCTTCTTTAATATTAAGCATATAATCCTCGAGTGGAAATCACATAAAACTGTGTAAAAAGAATTCAATTCATATGATTTGAAAACGAAGGAGTTGATAATTAAAATAATATTAAAATATCTAACCAAGCTAGCTGCGTTTAGAATTAAATAATACAAAAAACATTTATAGAGAGAGAAAGAAAAAAAAAGAAGTACCTCCATCTGTTTATAGAATGAATCGGGTTAACTCCTCGAGGAAAACGAGTTGACTCGTCCGAGTTTCTTCTTCTTCTTCTTCTTCTATAATTTTGAAATTGGGTTAATTATTTGCATCTGAAAAAAATGGAACGATGGAAGTGAAATAAAAAGGAAGCGGTGTTGTTGTTGTTTGTTGGGAATAAAAAGAGTATGCATTTGTCTGCGCTTTTACACGTGTCGTGGGACCATTTCATTGACACGTCACGTTTTAGCCTTCGTTACGAAAAGAGTTATCCTTTTGTGCGGTAGATATTTTCATTGGGCATCTAAAATATCTGTTATCCTTCTATCTCACATTTCTTCCATCTTATTATAAAAAATTTAATGCTTGATATTTATGTGGCTTATACATTACTACACTTCTAAATCTGTCAAACTCCTTTACTATTTATGCTGTCAGATTTTTTATTTTTCACTCCACGTGGTATTCTTTAATAAAATATCACTCGCCAAATTTTTTTACTTTTGAATTTTTGTAAAACACCATAAATATTTTCTACTTTTATTTTTGTGTTAGATATTTTTTTTTATAAGATATGAAAAAAAAATCATGTAAGGTTTCTGGGCCTGCTCTAGATATTTTTTATCTGTGCATGTGTACTTTTGTCTGTCGACGAAACTTGTTTTTTGGAAGTGATCCACTGATATAAGTTGAAAAAGGACAAACGCATCTTTTGGATTTTATTAATTACAATAATAAAAATAAAATTACATGAGAAGAAAAAAATATATAGTTTCATCTGAACTCTGAAATTATTAAATTCAAAAATAATATATTTTTTAAGTAATTTCCTTAAATTTATTAGATATAAAATTCAACCGTACAAATAGATTATTTTTAGAGAAATATTCAACATAAAATGCAAAAACATTAGCTAGTAGCTGTGACACTTGCAAAAAGACCATCAACTTTTATAAATATCTTACATTTTTCTCTCTTTCATGTATATATCATCGGTTAGAAAATAATATTGTTCTTCTTTTTTGTTTTTTTTTGTTTACTCAACAAACTTTTTTACTGTAGTCGTAACACTTTTTCAGCACCACCACCTCAAGCAATATTTTCAGGATGAATTATCATCTATTTGTCACGGTTGTGTCATTCACCATCGCCAACTTGCAATAATTTCTTTACTCAAAGCCTCAAATATTTGAGTTTGTATTTTGGATTCAAATCTCTTTCAATTTCTTCGATCTGCTTTATTTTTTCTTATTTTACTTTTATTTAAAAAAATTAATTTAAATTAAAAGTTTATATTATATAAATTAAGAATATAATTTTTTTCTTCACAAATTTAAAATCATTTGTTATATTATTAATATACATCAAACTTAACGTTTTATGCACTGATATTAAATATTCATAAATCTCAATATAATTCATAACTAAAATTTTAACAATAACTCAATTAGTTTTAATGAGTTTTGCGAAATTTTGACACAATGTATTAACATATGGCACATTTTTTAGCACCGTTATGAACAAAAAACTATTATTTCATTTCCTCAAGAAACCCTAGATCTAATATCCTCATTTTTGTGAACAATAGAGAGTTCCAATAAAAGAAATTAAACCCAAATGAGATCTTGTACACTATTTTTGTAGTCTAAGGAGATGAAGAGAGTCCGTGCCGAAGAGTGGAGCCAATCATCTTCTTCATAGGGAGAGATTACTTGGAATGTGCTAACCTGCAAATGTGATAGAATAATTTAGTGTTGAATAGGTGATGATGTCTAAACGATAATGTTTATGTGAATTTGTTTATGTTCTTTGGTATGGTGTATTTGTGTTTGTTTGAAGTATTACTCCTTTATTTGAAGTAATTTATTTTGACCTAACAGAGTTTTATTAGAATTTTAAGTTTTTTTTTTTCATCTAATAACTATTATGACACGTACGTGACTTTCAAAAGTAAGTGTTTACACACATGCATTTACCAAATATTCTCATCTTATTTACTTTAACTTCTCCATTGTTTTTATGAGATTCCTTCTAACCCCCACGTTTCGATCAATTAATTATCCAACCTCTAATACACATAGTCAAATGTCCCACTTCAATGCCATCCACATGAAATACTGTTTTCATTTGTGCTACCACCATCATAACTTTAACTTCCAACCATTTTAGGCCATGTACACATTTATTTTATATACGCTAACTCAATTCATTAATAAACTTATATTAACAACAAATTATTTTCAAAAATTTGAGTTTAAAAATTTGATTGGAACAATTCTCAATTAATTTTTACTTATTTTTCGACCAGAATTCTAAATTAATTATTGATCAAATTTTATTTATTAATTACCAAAGTAAAAAAAGAAAGTATTGATTTATATACGAGCTGCTTTGGGTTTAAATTGTGCATAATTTCACGTAGGGTTAGAAAAGAAAAGAAAAGGAAAGGAGAAAATGGTCATATAAACAACAGTATGAACTGTGAGCCCACGAATCACGACAAATTCGAAATCCGTTTGCCGTATAGAAAACAACGGCCGAGAAAAAGACGTGCGAGAATCGTATTCGTTGTTTGAAGCTTAAAAAAAATGAAACCGGCAAAGCTCACGAGAAATAATAATTGGTCAATTGAAAATATGCTAAGCATCATCGTCCATTCCCTCCACAGATCTTGATTATTTCTCGTTTTGTTTAGACCTTCAGGAACTTTTTACTGTTTTTTGACAATTATTTTTTCCGTTTTCCATATTAAAAAAATGTAGGATACACTGCAATCTCCCCATAAAAAAAAGTTTTTTTTATAATGAAAATAACAAAGGTCTTGCTAAAAAGTAAGGATTTTATTAATAAGTGTCATAAAGACAGTAAAAATAAAAAAATATATTTTAAAAGTAATAAAATTTGAACTTTTAATAAGTTGAAAAAACAATTTTCAATGCATTTGTAATTAAAAAAATTTATATTTAATTTGCTAATAAATACTTCCAAATCACTTGTTAATATTTGCTAAATAATAAAAGTGAATTAAGTGCATTAGTCTAGTTTATCGATGGTGCTATGCACTTCTAGAGACTTAAGTATTGCATTCAGAAAATGAATTTATTGCACAACTATACATACTATACATGGTTATAAGTCTATTTTTGTGTGGTGAGGTTTTCTACCAATGAAGAGTGATCGAAAAATTAAACTAAATTTCATTTAGAATTTTTAAAAGTAACTTCAAGAATCAAAGAGAGATTTGAAAAATAGAAATGATATAATGAAACTTTGAGGAAAATTTCCTCAAAGAGAAAAAAAATAACAAAGACAGCAACAGATTATACAGCTATGTTTAGAGTCGGAGGTGTCAAAAAAATTCACTCTAAAATAATCCCCTAAAGTTAAAATATTCCCAAAATTATGTAGACTTAGGTTCTATGGTCCTACTTTTTTAAAGTTATCTTAAAAAAAAATTTGACAAAAGAATTTTTAAATTTTTACAATTTTTTTTGACAAAATTTTATTTAAAATATTTTTCAAGAAATTTTTTCTTGAAAATTTTGCAAGAAAAGAAAAATCGATAAAATTACCATTTACAAAATATTTTTGATTATTGTTCAAGTAATAAAAATTTGATTTTTATTTAAAAAAAATCTTAATTGATAAAATATTAGACCAATAAACCTACTTTGAGACTTAATCAACGCCTCTAACTACGCTTAAAAAGCATGATACATTAAGAACTCGTTTATTAATTTTTGAAATATTCCATATAATCATATATTAGTAGGGTGTGACCCCGATATTATTCATAAAACAATAAACCAAAATGGTTTGCAAAAATTCGATCAAAAATATCTGTATACAAACAAAAAAATGAGAGCCAAAATTTTTTCGTAACTTAACAGCATAATTAACTGTTGACAAGACAGAAATGAAACTGATATGAACAGAACAGGCTTGACTTCATGCCAAACGAACAATCATCTTTTGAGAACTGAGATGCGTGGTATTAACTCCCCCATGATTCACGACCTTACTTCAGTCTTTGCTTGTATTGAATTATGGATATGCTTGCTTCCTAACATTTAGCCATCTACAATCTTCAAATGCCAAGCTTAAATTAATAGAATACAGGATGCACTAAAAGCAAAACAAGCAAGTTTGGATTCAAGTTGCTGGCTTCTGTTCACTTTCTGGAATTACAGTATCTTGCAAATCAATTCGCCCTGCATGAATAGAGGGCGTTAAAAGGTATAACCTAAGCGGTAAAATATCCAAGTTGAACCAATATTGGTCACACTGGAAGAAACAAAGCTATAGAGAATAAGTGCTGTTGTTTTCAAATTTTATAGTTAAAGACATTTCTTCTCACAGGGCAGATTAAGAAATTTTGCTCCCGCGTGTTTACTGTTTACTAGCTTGGTTTCTATTGTGAAAATATTTTCTATTTTTATTTCTTAAATTTTGTGTTTATTTTATTTATTAATAAGGAGGTAAGAGACTTTTGAAATGAACAATTGTTTGCATTTCTAGAAATAATGAAAATATCATAAAACTATTTTCATTATTTTCGAAAACGTATCTTCATTAACTAGTATTTCATCTTCTCTCCATGACAATAATTCATTTAAAGAGTTATACATCAAGATAAAATGAACACACATTTTAAAAAATGAAAATACAATATTTTCACAAAGTAAACGAGGTATGCAAACTTGCATGCCTCAAGTTATTAGTGTGCATACTTGGTATGGATGATCATACCTAACAAGGAAATCAAAGAAGGAGATTTTGATGATCCATTTACTTTGATATCTGCATCTGCAAAATATAATATTAAAATCTGAGGATGAATACTAAAAATTTCAGGCAGCAAATGACAGTTATTTTAGTCAGGAAATATTTGTTGCATTCTTGGTCATCCTAAGGTGAAGTTATTTTATTTGTCGAGTATCCTCCTAGGGGCATGCCTAAACAATTGCAGGATGTCATTTCATCAAATCGCAGGGAAATGCATTTATTTGTGCCAGAGCAAATTTTGTTGTCAAATACATTTTCCCCAGATTTTATTCAGAAGAACAACTATATTTTGATATCATCTTTTCGGGTCATATTTTATGTTGCTCTATGATTTACACAGGTGGCACAAAATTGTCACTTCCCAAGCAATCTTGCAATTGTCCTGCATCGCCCTCCGTCTCTATCGAGCTGAATGTTAAGTCCTTCTCTCTCCCAAGATCCAGGGTACTCCCCCCATCTCAATCTCCCGTGTTTCGTTAGCAAGATAATTACTTGTATTTCCCAGTTTCCTTACTACACATACTACAAACTTAAACCCAGGAAATCGCCAAAGAAAAGTTAATTCCTAAAACATGCTCTGGCATATAAAAGTTTGAAGCACCAAAAGTTGCATACCTGAACTATCAAGTGATTTAAGGACGTCTGATTTCTTAAAAGTATATCCTATGAAGTTAGTATCTTTGGAAGTCAACATCTGCAAGAGTCAAAAACAAAAATAAAATATCACAACTTAGCAACTTTAAATAAACAGTAAACTATCAAGGAAGAAGGAAACGGCTAAAAAAACAACCACAGAAGTATTTCATCTTTAAAAAACCTACTGAAGCAATGTTCCTAGAAATGGACAAACCAATTTGGCTAGACTTTACTTACCGGCAGAATATACTGCAATGTTCATCAAACTAACATTCTAAACCAAAAAAAAATATGCAGTGCACTAAACTATGAAAGATAAGGTCAACCAAAAGCTTAAAAAATACCTTTCTCCAAGGTCCCACTGTTTCTGTTATGGATGGTGGGCCGTCTAGCTGCCAATTATTGAAATCACAAGGTTAGGTGTGCTTAGAAAGTATGAAAAACTGAAGTCATAAAATCAACTACAATCCTCAATACTATCCAGAAACTACAGTTTTGGAAAATATTCTATCACTGACTCATAGTCTGTAACACGGATGCAGATCCCCTCCAGTGACGTGTGAGGGGAGTAACCAAGTAAGATCTAGACCCTTGAAAAAAACTGGGTGGAAGGGCTATTTAATATGAAAAATGGGAGCGGGAAAATTTTAAGGGTGAGATTTGAAACACGGGTAAAAAAATAGAGAATCCAATTTCAAATCTTTGGAAAAGAATGGGGAAATAGTTTCAAAGAAGAAAATATAAACTTATTTTAGTGAGCATTTTCTTTATCACTTTGAAAACTAACCAATTCTTATAGCACTAACAACAGCAGCTACGAAAACATTTTACCACTGGCTGAGATCAGCTAGATGCATCCAACAATATCATAAGGTCCTAATATGAATCACATCTGAATATAAACCATTTAAGGCAGAGATCTCCAAATCAATTCTTATAGCATCGTTAAGAATTGGTATACGACTGTTATTGCCATATATCTATACCAATATTACATTAATATATTGATACAAAGAGATGGTAATGCAAGTTAGCTTATTCGAATTGAAAATTTAAAACAGTAACCATTTAATGTCATCTACCCAACAACTTAAACTTTTAGGAACGTTGATCCTTAACAATGAATTAGATGATTTATGATCCAACAGTTAGGAGTTGGATCCTTGTTACCCCTTCTAAATACAATGTTGCATTTCAGTTTGAACAGAAGGCTAAGTGGGGTTCCTGTATCGTCCATGCAAGAGACCTGAGACTGGCCATAACTAAACATTAGCAGGAATGATAAATTTGAGTTGTGATGGAGATGGGGATAGAAATTGAGAGAACACATATAACTAAACCATTGATGATGTTAAATTGCACATGCGTAATGACACGTTTTCTTTACGTATTTCAGATGTCTGGTAATCAAATGACATTTTAGAGCTTACAAGAAATTATAGCATGTGAATAAATTTCATTCATTTCAAATGCATAAACTTTCCTGTAATATGTACTTACATCAGGAAACTTCTCAAAGTTTTGTGTGTCTAAGTCTCCAGTGACTGTAGGTTTATATGCAGCTTCCAATTCATAAAGCATGTCCCACTGAATACACTCGAACCATGGATGAGCCTGAAAAACAAGTGGTCATATGTTTAAAGTTGACCTATGCAGGTTAATAGTGTCTGGAATCTTCTAACGGCATAACACTAACTTCCTGACTTCTGAGGAATCATCAACTTTTTAACTAAAATCAATTGTTTGAGGGAAAGAAAACAAAATAAGGAATATGGTTAGTATTTTAGTGAATTGTCATTACTCATAATAACCAGGCTATGTGTGTTTGGTTTCACAGTAGAGAGTATCATAATTGATTTTGCTTCCCTTCAAACATTATTTTAGTGAAAATAGTAAAATGAAAGCAAACCAAGAAATGCTTCCTGAAAGGGAAGTGGGTATTTTGGGGTGCCCAAGTTCCACATCAAATAGTATGGAATGATCGTTGGAGTATTTGAGTGGTTTGGTTCTTCCCCTCAATAACTAGCTTTTAAGGGAGGATTCCTCAAGTTCTTAGATACTTACCAATTGGTATCAAAGTTGGTTGCCAGTGGCTTGAAAAGAGCTACCTACAAAGGGACTGACCAAAAAAAGGCCGAGTAAAGTGTGGTTGGCTCTCGGGGACGGTGCTATGATAGGGACTTTGGTGTTAAGGGGTGCCCAAGTCTCACATCAAGTAGTATGGGATATGCTCAGAAGAGTATTTAAATGTTTTGGTTATTCCCCCTTGATAGCAAGCTTTTAAGGGAGGGTTCCCCAAGTTTTTACATACGTAAAGCTTCCAAATGCACTTTTTACCAAAGCAACAACATATTAGCTTTGATAAAGATCTCTTTTGAGCCTCTCCAAAAGCTAAATCAAACAGGGCGTTTAGTTACTTACTGTCATGCAAAAGTGATTTTGGAATCAAAATCTTGATTGACTTGAACTAAAAGTGATAAAAGTAGCTTAAGCATTGAGTTGGAAATTTAACAGAGTTTTACATCAAGTGATCAAACCAACTTTTAAAGTAAAAACATTCAAATATAAATTACTTCACTATAAACTCAATTGTGACCAAAATGATTTTATTAAAAACAATTCCATTCAAAATCACATTTTGTACAATCAGCCAAACACACATTATACCTATGAGAGTTGTTACCTTTATTTCGTCTACTCCTCTGGTTCCTAGTCTTGAGTCAACATCACATAGTAAGCGACAGATCAAATCCTTGGCTTCAGCTGATATCTTGGGTTCATCGGGGAATTTCAGACATGTTTTCCAGTTAACAATCTGACACAATACAGGAAAACCAGCTTGTTAGGAATAATTAATGTAGAAGATATAGGGAGGATAGAAAATTCAATCAACAGAAATACCTTTCGACAGGTCATCCTTGGATCATCAGAACAAAATGGAGGATACCCAACAAGCATCTCATACATGATTGCCCCAAGAGACCACCAATCACACTCTATTCCATATCCCTTCTTGAGCAAAACTTCAGGTGCCATGTAATCAAGAGTTCCAACTGTTGAATATGCCTGATGAAGTGTAAAAAGTTATAAAGTTAAAAGACTTCATAGTTTAAATATCAAACGAAATTTCCACTTAATATTACATAGCAGTGGCATGATAAATTTTGAATAATATTTAGAGTATTTTTGGATTTGATTATTCTCTTTTTAAAAAGACAAAAGCATTCCCTGGAATATGTTAACTATAAACTGTTTTGAACGCTAAGTAAATTAAGTCAAACAAACACTTAAACATTAATCCATATGCTTCAACTATTTGTCTGTTACACCCGTAGATACATTACATACTGAGGAACATGAAATGGGGGAGACACATACCAATGCACGACGATTACGCTTCCACTGCTGTAATCGTTCCTTTGGCATCAACCAAGGGGAGACAAAATATCCTTCAGTTTCACTAGTTGATTCTTGACCGTTAAAATCTTCATTTTCCAATAAAATTGATGAATACTTGTCATCAAGAGTCTTACATAAGCCGAAATCTGAAAGCTTCAAATGACCATTTTTATCCAGTATCAGGTTATCTGGTTTTATATCCCTACAAGTAAAATACCATTGACTCAGCATAACACTACTTACTCTCAATAAATTTTGAAATATTCCCCCAGATATATGTTAGTACGTTATATATAATCTTGTGTAAGTTTGGTAACTGTGGCTTTGTTGAATCTATTTTGGTCTCCTGAAGACACTCTTAACATTATTGAAAGACCAGTTGAGTGCTGTACAATAATTTAACAACAGTATAATTTATAGAAGTAGACAATGATTAAAGAGAGTATCCCTACTATATTCCTTTATAATCTGATGACAAACTAAAAATAAATTGTATAAGCTCTATTCAATATCTGCATTCCTTGTTAGAATGGTAAGCTGCTTACATGTAAGATACTGTTTTTTGACTACTTTAGAGCAGACAGTGTATTATATACCAAGCCATAAGCTATGCTGTACCTTCCAAGAGTTCTCAGCCCACAACTCATAGTCTGTTATGCATAAACTGGCTATTGCCAACCAAAAATTGAACAGATCGAAAATAACCATACCTATGTACATAGTTGTGCTGATGTATTGAGTGGATAGCAAGAATACTTTCAGCAATGTAGAACCGAGCAACATTTTCAGAAAGAGTATCTTCTCTCATTAACAATGTCATAATGTCACCACCAGGTAAATATTCCATGATGAGATATAAGAAATCTGAATCTTGGAATGAATAATGGAGTTTAACTATGCATCTGCTATCAACCTCTGCAAGCAAATTCCTCTCAGATCGTACATGTTCCACCTAAATTAGAATGACATAACGATATAAAAAGAAGCACACAAATTGATTCCAAACTCCAAAGGTGAGACTAACTTCATAGATTGTTTTTGGTATTATTGCATTGAAGATCTTAACCTGTATAATATTGAACGTGAAGCTTATAATGACCGATTTTATTCCATTTTTTATCCATTGTCAAAGTACATATGACATCAGCTTCATGACAGATAAATAAAATTGTAAGACAATAGAACTGCTAGAAACAGCAAGTTATAAAGAAAAATCAAGTATGGTCATTGTACAATGCCTTCTTAGCAAAGTAAAATAAGATGGTTACAAAAATAAGATGCTATTTTCTGATTAACAAATAAGAAAAATAGCACAAAATAAATGAATCCATATAATACCAGTTTACTCACAAATCATAATTATATGTCGATAAAATGAAAACTAGCAAGGCATCACAGCCGGATACATTAATGTTGGGAGTAAAGCTAAAATTTTACCATATACTAGTATAACCAAAAAAAGTCAAAGCATCACAATGTCGGTTAGTTTAATTAGGGAAGTATTTATGAAAGCAATTATATGCAGCAAATCAGATAAAACTGATAAATTTGAGTTCTGCTTCTCTTCAGCAATAACTGGTGTAATTTCAACATTAATACATTGAAGTAATATGTGGAAAGTTTGACAGCGGGTACCTGTCCACGGCTAAGCATCTCTGATTTCTTCAATTTTTTCATAGCGAAAATTTCTCCTGTACTTTTAGCACGGCATAACCTCACCTACATTTTCACAAAAGCTAACAATTTATAGTGATGCATAAAAGGAAGTAAAAACTTGTAAAGTAAAATTAACACTAATCCATTGCTTGATTTGTTCGCCTACCTCACCAAAAGCACCTTTACCAATTACTGTTAATTGCTCAAAATCATCAATTCCAATTTTACGTCTCTGAAGCCTCATGTACTCGGTTTCTTTACGCTCCAAATTCCTCATCATTACCTCCTGCTCTTCCGCTGGTATTTGAGATTCCTGCACTTTCCTTTGAAGTGCTCTGCGTCTAAAACAGAGTAACAACAAATTTAAAACAATAACACTTAATATTACACAAATTGAACATAACATTATCATAATCATCACAGATACCAAATTTTAGATAAACTGAATGCTTAAATTCAAATAATCTTATAATTCACATATAATCTCAAAATATATTGGTATATGCTAAATTCCCGTGCTATGAGAATAAGTCTCCTTATGCTAATTCAGAATGAAATCAATTCATTCATGTAAATGTCGTCGAATAGAGTACTGGATTAGAAATCTAATTAGCTTCAATACACACTTAACCATAAACTGCTATTGTTGGCGTAAAAAGAATCAGAACAACAGATAAATTAATAAACTCGTGCTGAAGGATTATTAATTTGCAACGAATTGAAACAAATTAAACTTATAGATATTAAATACCGAAGATCAAAAAGCGAAAGTATTAAAAATTAAATACGATAGAAAAAGAAAGAAAAAATATAGAACAGTGAAATGCGAATTGTTGAAGTAATAGTTAGGTAGAGAGATAGGTAGTTAGGTAGTTATATACCTGTCTTTACGATCCTGCAATCCTTGAAGGTAATTCTTGTAATGATTCTCGATGAATTGTTTAGCGGCAGCGGCTTTCTGTTTAGTAACCGGAGAAGAAACCGACACGTCGGCACCGGAGTCAAAGTCGCCGCGATCATATTTCATGTTAATAGCTCCGAGCCTAACGGTTCCATCGTAACCGTCCATTTCGATCGACGATCACAAGATCTGCGATTGCGATGAATAATCGGAGTGAAGATTCCAAACGACGTGCCGTGTAGAGTGAAAGAGGTGCTAGTGCTAGTGCAAGTGCTGGTGGTGTTGTTGTTGTGAGTGGGGATGAGAGAGAGAGAGAGAGAGCGAAATACTTGTTGGAAAAGAAAATAAAAAGTGCTTCAAAGCTGTAATGAAGCTGTCTTATCTGTAACTATGAGTTGTCTCTTCTACATTTTTTTTATGTTTAATTAAATAATGGCTCGGTAAAAATACAGAAGGAGAATATATACTATGATGGAAATTTGGAAACTCCATTTTGTTTCTTTTGATCGGTTGCACCATAGTCAATAGCCCCTCATCAAAATATAATATGCTTTTCTCTTCTTTCATTATTTGTGCTTTTTTCTTATTTTTCTGGTTACTTATTTGTTTATTTTTTACTAGATTTTTGTTTGACTATTTTTTTACTAGATTATACTAGTATATGCGGGATTAGGTGAGTTGATTTGATATTTGAATTCATTAATTTTATTTAAATTGGGTTGGATTAATAATTTTTTTTTATTTTTAAAAATGCAACTAAATTTAAATATTTAAACATTTAAAAAATAATAAAATTATATCGCAGTATATTATTTAATATCTAAAATACATACACAAACACAATCAAACACTTTAACTAATTTAACAACAAATTCTCAATCATAGTAAATTAATTAAATTAACAATAAATTATCAATTATAGTTCAACAACTAAATTTTAATTATATATCAAAATTAAAATAACAAATAAAAATATATATATCACGTCAATAAATTAATTTTTCATATTCATAAATTCAAAAAATTAAATTTAATACTTGAATTGAATATAATTAAATTTGGATTGATTCTTTCGAGTTAGACTCAAAATTAAATATATTGAATTATAAAGTTGTATTAAATTGAATTACTGAATATGTGTATTTATCGGTTCTCAGTATACCTCAAGCAGGATAATTGGAAAGCGGTCAATTTGAAGGAGTAGTAGTTGGGAATGGGTGTAGTGGGATTGCGCAACGTTTTCCCCACATGAATTGGTGGAATCTTTGGAAGCATTTCACATTCATCATGATAGCAGATTCTGACTTGTGGAGAGATACATGTAATAGAATTGGACAGCGCTATTGTCGGCGGAGATCCATATGTCTATGAATTAATGAATATGAATTGAATAATCAATACTACAACTATAAAAAACGAAAGACTTCCACCAACAACAAAAAAAATGAAAACTTAATCAGCATAAACAAAATCAAATACTAGAAGAAGGGTACAAACCCACGGTCTTATAATTGTGCGTGGAAATCACGCATTCATTGCACAAAATTATTGCGTGGGATCTGGATCATGTTGTCACAGCTGTAAAATGTGATATTAGTGAGTCATATTTAAATTTAGGGTGTGACTAACTGATTAAAATGTAAAAATTAAAAAAAAAAAACCTCATATTTTCTAAAAATCGAAAATTTAGTATGACTATAGATTATTTCATCAAAATTAGATGTTCATTAATGTAATGACAGCACAAATGCATATTATTAAAACACAAAATAATCATTTTTTTATAAAACAGAATTATCGTTAACAATAAAATTTGACTTCTTAAAATAATAAATTAGTAAAATAAATAACTTGTGTTTAATTATATATGTGCATACAATATTATAACGTTTCACACGTACTATTTCACATGCAATACATATATCAGTTATATCTCACATGCAATACATATATCAGTTATATTTCACATGCAATACATATATTTGAAAGATTGTAATGTTTTTATAATTTAATATTTCTATTGAAGTGTCAATTTTTCTTTTAGCACTTCTCTCATTTTCTAAAAATAAATTAAAATTATCATTGTCATAATGTTTATTAATAGTTCATTGTCATAATGTTTATTAAATCTTAAAAAAAATTCAAAATTAATACAATATTTTTTTCTATTCATCCCTATCTAAAGCTTTACATGTTTTGGGTTAAAATAAAAAACCAAAAATAATTTACAATGAAAAAATTGTTCAAAGTTGAAATGTTAAACTACTATTATATACATGTAGAGAGAGAGTGAGAGTAGTTATAAAATGGTGGGAAAAAATTGGAGTCTAAGGGTGAGAGTGAAATTATACCAATGGTTTTCATCGTGTAAATTTTTTTAAAAGAATTTAATTTCAAGTGAAATTTTTTAGTAATTTAACTTAAGGTGAATATTTTTGGAGTTGTTTAGTTTTAAGTCGATGTAGATAATGAAAGTTGAAAATATATCAATTTCAATTAAGGTGAGAGTAGTATGATTTATTAAAATTGAATTATTTTAAAAAATATCTCACCTTACTTATAATTGTAAAAGACAAGTGAGATCATAACTATATATATTGTAATTGTTTGTTGTATTAGTTAAAAACACTTTAAATTTATATTTAATTTTTTGAGTCATGTGAGATGTATGTATTTACTTTTAAAGACCTTAAGTGCAATGAAGTCAAAAAGTGTTTGAAAAAAGTCTATATATTACAAATTTTTGACTTAATGTTAATTTTTTATTGTCATTAGATAATAATTGTGATTTTTCTTTGATTGATTGTGTTTTCAAAAAATTTCTATATCTAAAACACATTGAAGACAAGCTAACATGGAAAGCAACGACAGATGCTAAATAACTGGTGAACAATGGCTTAACATCTTTGCATGGACAAGCTCTTGGTGATTTAAAAGCTCTATGAAAGTTAAAAAAAAAAAAAACCCTCTAATAAGTAAGAGTCTTGTTTGGTTGGCAACTAAGACTATTGACCACTGTGGAACGGTCTTAAAATAAGGGGGTTCAATGCCAACCAAGTTGTCTTATGTGTGAAAAAGGATTAGAGTTGATGGCCTGCTTTATCTCATACCCAAAGTAGCATTGCTTGATAGAAAGAATCAAAATTGTAGTTTCCAATTGGAGCTAATTATGCTATTAATGGACAACTTCAAAAAACTACACCTCAATATTTAAATATAGAAATCTTTTGATATATTTCTTTGTTCTTTTAAAAAAAAAAAAAAAGTTCAACTCTGTTGGTTATTTCTTTATTAATTTACTCATAATTATATCAAACATTTTTTCCTGCAATATATAATAAATATTACAATAAATTATTGATCTCTTCAATAATAAAATAATATAAATTATCAAAAAATTTAATATACAAACAACTTTTTTTAATTTTCTTGATTTACTCAGCAGAATATTATATATAGGCATGGAGTTATTGATTGTTAAAGCATAGGTTTCATTTGAAGAAGTTAGCAAGACAAGGTGCATGATAAAAACAGAATGAAAGCAGAAGCAGAATGAAAGCAGAAGCAAAATTGAATGAAACAGAATAAAACAAAATGAAAAACTCAATTTTTATTTTCTTCAATCTGAAGTACAATAGTATGGGCTATTTATACATGTGACTCACTTAAAACCAACTCTAACTAATTCTAACCAACTCTAACCAATTCTAACTAACTCTAACAACCTCTAATATTCATGTAACTAACTATAACTGACTCTTAACATAGTCTTTTCTAATATTCCCCCTTAGAATTGTAGGATGGTTTTACTAAGGTGTGTTTATCAAACACTCTGAGTTTGTTACGAAGCAGTGCAAACTTGGTAATGGGAAGAGGCTTTGTCAATGCATCTGCCCATTGGTCTTGAGTTGGAACATGAGAGACAATAAGACTTTTGTTCAACACTTTTTCCCTTACAAAGAAGATGTCAAGTTCCATGTGTTTGGTTCGATTGTGGAAAGTTGGGTTATGTGCAAAAGAAACTGTGCTTAAGTTATCACATAAAAGTTGGGGAATTTTGAACTTGCAATGAAGTTCATTTAATAGTGATTGTAACAAAAGAATCTCTGATGCCAGTTGTGCCAAACTTTTATACTCAGCTTCTGCCGTTGACCTTGCTACTAGAGGTTGTTTCTTTGACCACCATGAAACGAGATTAGAACCAAGATACACACAGGCTCCTGAGGTGGATCTGCGATCATCAGGATATGCTACCCAATCTGCATCACAGAAGCTTGTTAAAGAAAGAGGTTGATGCATAGGTGTTGGCTGAAGCAGAAGACCATGTTGCAGAGTGCCACTTAGATAACGCAAAATTCTTTTAACTGCCTTCTAGTGATCTTCAAGGGGTTGAGCCAAGAACTGACATACTTTATTGACAGCAAATGATATTTCTGGTCTGGTGAGGGTTGCATACTGCAATGCTCCCACAATAGAGCGAAACAAGGTTGGGTCTGGCACCTGGGCAGAACCAAATTTAGACAATTTATTGCTGGACACCATTGGTGTTGGCATACCCTTTGCATTCCCCATATGTACCTTGGCCAGTAAGTCACGTATATATTTGGATTGAGAAATAAGTAAAGAGCCATTAGGTAAGTGAGTCACCTCAATTCCAAGGAAATAGTCCAAGTTTCCTAGTTGTTTAAGAGAAAATTCAGAGTTCAACTTGTTAATAAGATGTTGAATCTGATTTAGAGAACTCCCAGTTAGGATGATATCATCAACGTAAACAAGAGCCATAAATGTAAATGAGGTGGAGTGTAGAATGAAGAGGCTGGGGTCACATTTACTGGCAGTGAAACCATACTGAATGAGAGCTCCTCTAAGCCTGTCAAACCAGCCCCTTGGAGCCTGCTTTAGTCCATACAAGGCTTTGTTGAGCTTGCATACCAAGTTTTTGTCTTGTGACTCAAAGCCTGTAGGTTGCACCATGTATACTTCTTCTTCTAAGACCCCATTTAAAAAGGCATTATTCACATCAATTTGCTGAATAGGCCATTTGTTGGATACTGCAATAGTGAACACATTGCACACAATGACTGGTTTAACCACTGGGGAGAACGTTTCAGTGAAGTCAGAACTAGCCTGCTGATGAAATCCTTTTGCTACAAGTCGTGCCTTATACTTATTAATTGATCCATCAGGGTTCTCTTTAATTCTAAACACCCACTTACACCCTATATGGTTTACGATTAGAGGGTGGAGGGACTAAGGACCAAGTATTATTTTGAAGAAGTGCAGCATACTCAGTTTTCATTGCTGCCAGCCACTGTGGGGCAGCAAGTGCCTGTTGGACAGTGGTAGGTTCTAGGTGTGTAAGCAGCAAAGTAGGATGCAGTTTTAGCTTGACAATTCCATTCTTGGCTCTGGTTAGCATGGGATGCGTATTCTGAGAAGAAATTATGATGGGGACATAATTGAGGTCAGAAGCTGCTGGTCCAGATTCTGCACCAGAGGCAGGAGAAAGCATGCCAGGGCTAGACACTGCTGGCCTAGTTCCAGAATCTGCACAAGGGGCAGGAGTGAGCATGACAGCAGAGTCTGCACCTGGGGCAGGAGAGGGCAAGCCAGAAGCTACTGGTCCAGATCCATAATTTGCACCAGAGGCATGAGAAAACATGACACTAGAATCTGTACCAGGGGTAGGAGAAGTGGATGGAGCTGCATTGTTAAGAGTACAGTTTGCAGCAGCAGCAGTGTGATGAAGAGACAAGGATTGAGTTACTTGGAGAGGTAACCATGATAATGATGAAGTAGGTGATGCTTGTGATGGAGTGAGGGGCTTAAAGAATAATTCAGAGTATGGAAACCTTGTTTCATTGAATAAAACATCTCTTGATATATAGATTCTTCCATCAGAACTAAGACACTTATATCCCTTGTATGATGAAAAGTATCCCATGAAAACACACTCTTGGGATCTAAAAGCAAGTTTGTTGGGGTTGTACGGTCATAGAAGCGGAAAACAGGCACATCCAAACACCTTTAGGTCCTTGTAGCTTGGCTGGTTATGTTGGAGAAGAAAATAAGGAGACACGTTATTGAGGACAGGTGTTGGTAGACGATTAATAAGGAACGCAGCTGTAACAAATGCATGATCCCAGAATTTGAGAGGAATTCCAGCCTGTGCCAGCAGTGTGAGACCAGTGTCAACGAGGTGCCTGTGCTTTCTCTCAACTAATCCATTCTGATGATGAGTGTGTGGACAAGTGAAGCGATGAAAAATACCCAAATTAGCAAGATATTTAGTGAAGGGACGAAATTCACCCCCTTCGTCACTTTGGACAGCTTTGACCTTACAATTGAATTGCAATTCAACCATAGACTTGAATTGCTTGAAATGAGCTAGAGTATCAGATTTTTGTTTTAGGGGATAAATCCAAACAAACCTAGAGTAAGCATCAACACATGTGAGGAAATATGTATAGCCTCCATGGGATGTAACAGGGGCAGGACCCCATAAATCACACACTACCAGTTCAAAGGGATTATGATATATAGTGGTAGAAGGAGGAGCATGCAGACGATGTGCCTTGCCTAAACAGCATGCTGAGCAAAAGTCAGTGGTGTCTTTTGCTGGTGTAGGGATATTGCACAGCTTTAATATTGTCTTAAGGGATTCATGATGAGGATGCCCTAAACGAGCATGCCATAGGTGATAAGCAGAATTTGAAATTGAAGAACAATGTAAATTGGAAACATTATTATTCATATTTTTAGCAGTTACAAGAGCAGTAGGTACAACAGGAAAAGAATTATCATAGTAAACAACATTAGTTTCAATTTTATGAGTATGCAAACTAGAATATGAGTAAGATGGATTTTCAAACTTATAGAGGCCATCTGCTCCAACTGTGCCTTTCAGTAGGACTTCAAAAGAAGCCTGTGATTTCACAACACAAAAAGTGGGGTGAAATTCAAAGAAAACACCATTATCTTGTGCAAACTTACTAACACTAATTAAGTTTTTGGTAATAGATGGAACAAGTAAAAGGTTCTTGAGTGTAAGATTTGTGTTAGGATGAGTTGAGCAAGGAAAATGCATGTTGCCTATTGAGTTTATAGACAAACCTTGGCCATTTCCTATTAGCACATGATCTGATCCAGGTAGGGAAACTACATCTCCCAAGTTGGAAGCATCAGGCGTGACATGATGCGAAGCACCTGAGTCAGGATACCACCATTGGTTGTTGAAGCCAGATTCTGCACCAGTGAAAAGAGCTTGAGGATGAAATGGACGTGAATTAGCATGTCTAGGGTTGGGGTAACCAAATTGAGGCGGAGCAGGAGTTCGTTGCATCAGAAATGGATTGGAGGGAGGTGC
Organism: Cicer cuneatum; assembly: GCA_037974295.1. Taxonomy (NCBI): domain Eukaryota; kingdom Viridiplantae; phylum Streptophyta; class Magnoliopsida; order Fabales; family Fabaceae; genus Cicer; species Cicer cuneatum. The sequence goes on along the minus strand of JBBPBO010000001.1, from coordinate 78,143,364 downwards.
TCCCCAAGAATGAGTAGATGAAGCAGATCCAAAATGACGATAATAACAGATCGAGGCATCATGACCAGATTTGTGACAAATTTGGCACTGTACACGACCACCACGATCTCCTCGACCAAAGCGGCCACCGCCACGGCCATTACGACCACCACGAGAGCTATATCCTGGATAATCTGAGTGGTGCTGGTTCGCATCCACATGACTCATTCCAGATGGAAAGTTAGGGTTCATATGCGACGGAGGATCAGTTGTAGAGTTCACAAACGAGGCCGGTGACGCTGCTTGAGTAAGATTGACAATGAATGCGTCAGGAGGCTTCTTGTTTTTCTCAAGACGCATCTCGTGTGCAAGTAGGAAAGACTCAAGTTCGTCCAACGAGCACGAGTCTTCTTTACTCGAAATGGCAGCAACTACAGGATCGTACTCTTCAGGTAGGGCTTCAAGAATGATTTCGATGAGGAACCGGATCTCCAATTGAAATTAAGGATTCATGGATGGTGCGAACACGAAGGATGAACTCATCAATTTTACGATCTCCCTTTGGTGAGATTGCGCAACTCAGATCTGAGTTGTCGCGCCTTTGTTGTAAGTAACGTGCGGAAATGACGATGAATTTCTTCCCAAACTTGCCACGAATAGCGACAATCAACAAGTTTCGTGAGAATTGAATCAGAGATTGTTGACAGAATCCAGGTACAAATAAGTGCATCTTGTTGCTCCCACTCCAGATATAGGGGATTGAGACGATTGGCAGTGCGATCAGTTTCCGTCTAGAATCTTAAAGGAGCTGAAGGTTCAGTGATGAATTTCTGAAGTTTGTGGCCGCGAATTACACCATCAATTTGTTATTTCCATTGCTTGAAGTTCTTCTCATCAAGCTTAACAGAAATGAGGTGAGAGAATTTGACATGCGAAGAAGGAAAATGACCAGCGGCACCAAGAAAGGAATCCACGGAAGCCATTAATGAATGAGGATCAAGAAAAAGCTCTAAGATACCATGATAAAAACAGAATGAAAGTAGAAGCAGAATGAAAGCAGAAGCAGAATTGAATGAAACAGAATAAAACAGAATGAAAAACTCAATTTTTATTTTCTTCAATCTGGAGTACAATCGTATGGACTATTTATACATGTGACTCACTTACAACCAACTCTAACTAATTCTAACCAACTCTAACCAATTCTAACTAACTCTAACAACCTCTAATATTCATGTAACTAACTATAACTGACTCTTAACACAGTCTTTTCTAATAGTGCACAATTGTTATTTGGAGTATATGGAGTAGAAGGAACACAAAACAAGGCTATCAGATAACACACATGAATGACCTCCTTAAGTGACTAAATGAGTCGTGAATTGTATCTAGATAAGGTATTTTTTGAGCTAGACTCTCTAATAGTTGACAACAATTATATTTCTTTTGAAGATGTATTGAGTTTGAAAAAAGAATAAAGACGTTTATCAATAGTTTTTAAAACTTCTTAGTTAAGTTACCTTTACAACTCATGTCACTATATTTTCCACTATTTTTGTGTATAAATCACACATGTCTTACTGTAATGAGTAATCCCTTAAATTGATAGGGACGCAACAGAGTTTTAAAATTGAATTTGGACCAGAGGAATGCATAAATTTTGTGTAACGAGGTATCATATACCTCTTTTTAATTATTGTTATATGTAATGTTATAATTTCAAAAATTATCAAAATTATAAATATATTTTTAAAAGTATCTTTTATTAGTAATCTTATAGATCAAATTGACTAACAAAAAATGATGACTAAATTAATTAATTAAAAATATATTTTTAAAGACTAAAATGACTAATAAAAGACAAATTTAGATTTATTTTTGTAATTTTAATATATTTAAAGACTATTATAGTAACACTCAAATTACAAAAAATCAAAACATAATAAAAATACAATTTATAATATAAAATATTTTTCTTTATCATATAATTTATTTTTTAATATATTAAATATTAAAAATATTTACTTTTCAAAACTTAATATCGACAATTCCCACACTACCAGTTGAATAGATATGTCACTGGTTGAAACCTTTGGAGTCTATGTTGGAAAAGACATGTCCTCTCGAAAGAATAGTACAATAGTTAGTTAGAAAACCGAATGAGTTATATACTAACAAGAAGTTCATAATTCAAGCTACTAATATTTTTCCCAATACATATACAAATTACTAACATTAATTTCTAAAAATAGATGGAAAAAGATTTGAACTATCTTGCCGTCTCAGATTACCATATTTTTATGTTATATATTTATGATTATATTTAAGATAATTTTTGGTATTTTAAAAAAATATTTTTAAAATATTAAATTAGACATAATAAATCATATATCATGAATTTAATTTATATAAAGTAAGTAAATTAAGATTAAGATTATAAATTAATTATGCATGTGTATATATTATCAACTATAGATTTATATGTCAACGGTCAATATTATTCACTTTATTCTTTAAAATAAATTATTTATTTTAGATGAGTTTAATTTATTTACTGCATTTGACAATTTCAATTTGTCCTTGCACTCTCTCCATCCTTTCTCTGTAACTACGTTTTATTTATCTTATTACTTTTTTTTTTTACAAGGATAGCAACTTTTAAGTTTAACCACCGAATTCGCATTTCTAAGATTGACTTCAAATGCAAAATATCGGTGTTTGGTTTACGTGTCCTAGAAAGAATAGTTCAATGATTTTTTGTTAAAATATATTTAATTTACAAGAAAAATATATTTTGATAAATCTTAATAAGTAGAATATGTACACTACACAAACATCAAATCTATCATGAATCTTTTAAGATTTATTAATTATATCGTAAATCAATTAATTTAATATAAATATTTGAATAATATAACAATTTTAATTATGATCTAAACATTTTTAAATTTATTTAAAATAAGATAATTGTCACAATTTCGATGATAAAATTATTTAAAAAAAATTAAAATTATTATAAATATTTTAACAATTGAATAAAAATTAAAATTTATAATATTAATAACATTTAATTATTTTTATACTGCCAAAATAATTTAAACAATAATATTAATTTTTATTATTATTATTGCATCTATTGAGACAAATTCCTTTAAATTAAAGTCGTTAAAATCTTAATCATTTATAATCTATTATATTTCAAAATAGATTAAATAGTACTACTTTAATTTCTATTAATATAATTTTTAAAACAATCTTAATTATAATAAATAAATTATTAATGTTTTTACACGAAAAAATATAATAATCACGAAGTTTCACGCCTGAGCACTAAATATCTTATATTACAATATTTTTTCGTTTTCTAAAAAAAAAAAAAAAAACATTTTAAATTTTTTTTTTTAAAAAAAAGAGATTTGAGTGATAAACCATGTTTAAAATTATCGGTAATGAAAGTTTAAAATTTGCAGGGAGATGCGAGGGCGAACTGCATAAGATAGAGACAGAAACAGAGATAGTTTAGAAGAGAAGCGACCCATTCCGGTTTAGTTTCCGACTGCCAAATATGGTGGTTGCCGACTCCGGCGCCACAATCCAATCCCTCGGTTCTCTCTTCAAAGTCACTCAAGTCTTTCTCTGGTCACTGCTCATTCACTCCCTCCCTCTTCTCTCTCTAATTAGGGTTTATTTACCTTATTACCCTATTTTTACAGGGATGACGGCTTCCAGCTTCAACCATCCACTGAACTACGCTCCGTAAGTTTACATTTCCCTTCTTTCATTTTTTCACTCTATTTTGGTTTATGATTATTATCTGATTATATCGCTCTCTTTCGTTCATATTAGGATTTGGCTGAAGCTGATCACAACAATCACCACCCAAATCCCGTTCCTGGCTAGTGCTTCTCACTCTTTTTTATTTATTTTTCACTGAAGTTGATTATTAATGAATGAAATTATTTGCGTATTGGAGTTTGTCTGGGTTTTACTGAATAATGTAACTTTTTTATTTTATTGTTTTTCTTCTATGTTTTGCAGATTGGAGTGAGCTTATTATTATACCCGAGGATTTGGAACTTACCCAACAAATGAATGAATTGGGTCTCCCTCTCACCTTTCAGACATCAAACAACAAGGTAGCTATACAGATAAAACTGTTTTCCTCATATATATATATATGCATTTATAGAAGCTAAGTTTTGCATTTTCAATGTCTAATTAGCAGCTTTGTCAATTGTGGATCGCGGCAAATAGCTATTTGTTGAAATTCTGCTATACTATAGTGCTATAACGCCGCAATAACCGCTATTTGACAACATTTTGTACTAAACGTGCATTGCGGAGCAATAACGATGTGTTCAATTTCCGCTATGCTATAGCGGCTATTTGACAACATTGCTAAGGAGTGACAATGCTCAAGTTCTGGCTCAAGCTCGGCTACTCTAAGTTTGATAGATATCAACCCCGATAATGAGTTCAAACACACATTACTGCCCAACAAGTTAGGCAATGAACCAGGCTTGGACTTGTGTGTTTTAAAAAAAGAGTTTATTTGTACCAAAAATGAATATTTTACTCGAGTGATTGATTCATTAGCCAAGTGAACCAAACTATTACTAGCTCGCAGATGAGCTTAGCTCTCGCAGATCTTAGTTTTGATTAACAAACCCTAGTTTTGATTATGAAAATATCCCAAGTCCACCATCTGATTAAAAGGTGGTTAAGGTGTGATTTTCTTGTGCGGTTTAGTTGATAATTTGTCTTTGCAATAAATTCAACAATATTAATAGGTGCTTTTGATACAGTGGCAATCTAAACTATTACTAGAAAGGAGTGTTTTGGTAAATAACTTAGTGAAGTGTTTATGTATAAGTTGTTTCTACAATCAAAACAGAAATGAGGATGAAATCTTCATAAACTTTGTATAGGCTGTTTTTGTAAGCTATTTTAGAGAGCTTGTGAAAATAAGTTAAAAACAATTTATAGGTTTATACCATAAATTATTTGTGTTAGCTCTTACAAACACTTACAGACATATTTATGCCTTATACAAGACAAGCTCATATAAGTTATTTAACACACACCCAGAAGACATAGTTTTATTCATGTCCTGCTCTTTGTATATAAGATTATTACTTTCAGAAGTGCTATCAGTCATATGTAGTCTATCTTGTCATAGAAATGTGGACCAGTAAAAGGCAAAAGGAAGGGTGCACGGTCCAAGCAGCCACGTACTTGCAACAATCCTGTTGATGAAACTCTAAGTGAAGTAAGTGCAGAGGAGGTTATTTCTTCTGCTAAATTTCATGATAAAACTAATAGTCCTTTATCTTGTATATCAATGCTGGGCCAAAGTGAACCATCCTACTGTGATGGTGCAGAGGAAGTTGACATGGCCCAATGTGTCTCCGGTGAAGAGGATAATTCAACATGCTGTACTGGGTTTGCTAATGGTGTCTCCGAAGAGAAAAATAATAGTATAAATAATGAAGAAAATACTGATGCCCAGAATAATGACTTTGATCTGAAAATTGCATCTGCCTCAGATACTGGAGTCTCTGCTGGAAACCATTTGACAGGTGCTGGTGACGATGTTTGTGGGATAGAATTTGGTGAAATTGACAATAAATGTTTCGAACCTTCACCAATCGTTTGCAAAAATACAGATTATGAGACTTTTTGCAATGATGATGGTGCTGCCACATGGCAGCCACCAGCTAATGAATCAGAGACGCTTCCCATGAGTTTAGAAGGGATCGGATGTGACAGCATTGATCAGTCAAATGACTGTGGCAAATTTGGAGATTGGATGGTGTTCTGGGATACTTTCTATATGAGAAGATACTTCTACAATGTCAATACATGCACTTCCACATGGGAGCCACCCCAAGGGATGGAGCATCTAGCATTTGGTGGATGTACTGAATTAGACGATAGTGAAGTTTTAAAGTCAGCAGAGGAATGTGAAACACAAAGCAGCATGAAACCACCTGAAGAACCCTTGGTGGAAGAGAGCTTATCAGGAAAGCAACACAAAGAGTATTCAGCTGAGATTGGAGATGCTGCTGGAAATTTGGTCTCTGATATTCCAACAAATAGGGAAGACCAATCTCTTCAACATTCAGATGAGAATCTTGAGAGAAGTAGTTCTAACAATGAAGTTTCATGCTGCTCAGTATTGAATACCCTGGATCATGTTGTTAGGTATTTTATGTTCTAAACTTCTAGTTTTACTTCAAGCATAAATGAAATACTCATTACTACATTAAACTAAAGCAGGTTTTTCTGGACAAGTTACCAAGCTTGCAAATAACAGTATATGTGCCGGACCTAAATTTTCCTAGAAAGCTTATATACAATGCTTGGTAAAGCCTTTCAATGTTAAAATGTAAAAACAAGTTAGAGTTAGAAAACGTCAATGTTAAAATGTAGCTTAAGTTTTTTTTTTTTTAATTTATTTGGAAGATCGTTGGCAAGAATAAAAACGAGGCTCTGATGTGATGCGAGGCTTGTTAGTGGAGGCCAGTGATTGGTTTATAATTCTAACAAGAAAATTAAAACAAGAACGACGTCTCAACTAGCCTTTCTGATATGTTTATCTGCTCTCCTAACAACCGTTTTGCAGCTTAAACGATAGATGCAGTCAAGCAACATCAGAGGTCGATCATACACCAATGGAAAGCATGGTAATTGACGTGCCTGGACTGGACAGTAAATATGACCCTATCATATCAAAACAGGGAAAGAAAGTAAAAAGAAAACAGAGGCGGAAGAAATTCTATTATGAAACTGAAGGTTTGAGCTAAATGCATTATTATTGAAACTGCTTCTACCGTATGCCTGGCTTCTGCAATATGTTACTATTCTACTGAATCTTTAACCTAATTGGTTCCAATTTTATGACAATACTTTCTAAGGAGTCAAATAGATATAACACTTGATAGATGCTTATGAGTATTTTGCTGTTGTAGCAATTAAATAGCTAGGATACTAGATATATGCTTGTATGATTGATAAAAACTAATATGCCAATGTCATGCGAGATATTGATGTCTGCATATAGATTATGTTCAGTAGTTGCAATATGCTGTTCAAAATTGACAGCAGTATATCCTTATAATAAACATTTTTCATTTTACAGATCTCCAATTTGAAAATATGCCTGAAACTTATTCTGCTACAATTGGCAAATATTGGTGTCAGAGGTATATTTTATTCTCTAGATTTGATGATGGTGTACAAATGGATGAGGAAGGATGGTTTTCTGTCACTCCAGAGGTTATTGCTCAGTATCAAGCATCACGTTGTGCAAGTGGCACAATAATCGACTGTTTCACCGGCGTTGGTGGGAATGCTATCCAATTTGCACAACGGTGAGTAGTGGGTGTTAAATTAGTCATGTGTCAATAGCTGATAAGTTCATTTTGTTTTTGGTTACTGTGATGGATAATGTTTACTGCTGTATTGTATTCACCAAAGTCGGAATGATTTGAAACTTTTAAAGGAAAAACAAGAAAATTAGCATTTAGTTAGCTTATAGCAACTTGAATAACAACAAGATAATGTAGTAAGGGAGAAGCAGTAAATATGCTCATGGGTTTGTTGATATGCTCACATTTATACACAATACTTCCTTCTTTGTGTTCCTTATTGTTTTGGATTCAGTATGATAATATCAGCCTACCTGAGTTCCTTCATGTTTTCAAGGGATAGTTTATGGCTGCAACATCACTCTTTGATATTGCAGGTGCAGACATGTGATTGCAATTGATATTGATCCATTGAAGATTGATTATGCTAGACATAATGCTGCTATTTATGGGGTGGATGATAAAATTGACTTCATTATGGGTGACTTCTTCCTCTTGGCACCAAAGCTAAAGGTACCGAAGTTCCCATTTTTACGTGTTTTTTCTGTTTTGCACAAGGGAGTCAATACCAACCATAATTGATGTTTTAGCTATGCCACTTATATTTTGGATTTTTTAAAATATGGGTAACATCTATGTTCTAAAAAGGTGAGAATAAATCTTCAGGTTTTTTTTTCCATCCTTATCTGTTTAATTGTGATCTCTTGCATCTGCCTAACTCTACCAAACCTAGGTGATACTTGTGCTATGCACTGTTGTTTACTGGACATATTTTATCCTCTTAATGAATATGATCTCCCTGTTTAACCTGTATGTGATTTCTATTTGCAAAGCTGTGTGTCCAAAATATTGAGAAAGTCATTTTGGGCTTCATATTAACAGCTTACACTTTTGGGATAGTTGATGACAACTATATTGTCTTGCAGGCTGACACTGTTTTCCTATCACCACCTTGGGGTGGACCTGATTATGCAAAGGTTGCGACTTATGATATGAAGACAATGCTTAGACCGCATGATGGGTAGGTAGATGTTTGTCTTTACTCCCTCTAGTCTGTACATAAGCAAAACAAAATGGTTATTAAAAAAAATATCAATTAATTGAAAGGTATTTTAGGAATAATATAACTAAATTTGATGTAGTTAAAATTTAGTTATGTTTTGGACCATCAAACATGACTTTTTGTTGGTTATATTCAAGATCGGAGGGAGTAGTTTTCATCTTGATTTTATCTTCTAGCTATATCTATAACACTATTTTGCTGTATAGATATGTTGGTTAGATACATACATAAATTTCCCTCCCATTTTAACTAAATAATGCTTCTGTGTAGACATACTCTGTTCAATGTTGCTAAGGAGATTGCTTCTAAAGTTGTTATGTTCCTTCCACGAAATATCGATTTCAACCAATTGACAGAGATATCTCTATCTGCCTGTCCACCATGGTCCCTAGAGGTAATTTCAATTTTTTATCTGTTTGATATGCTTTAATTGGGGAGTTTAATCGATAAAAACCCCTACCATTTTAGACAAAAAGGAGGGGCCGGGGAGACGGACATTGTCCTGCTTTGAATGTGAATAATTTTTTGTCTTTAGTGTGAAGAGTGTTGTGGTATACTATTGAGATAAAGTTTAACATGATCAAATCAGTGGGTTCTTACATAAAGTGTAGGCGTAGTATGATAATTATTTATGTGCATAATGTGGTAACTCTTTGTCTCTGTCTTCCATAACATAAAGTTAAGTTTATGATAATCAAGTTCTCACTCATAATATGGTAACTCTTAGTTTTCAATTTTAACGACAAATATACTACCTTGTTTTTATTTGGTTTAAAACATTTAAAAATATTGTGAACAATAATTTTGTTTCTTTATTTCAAAGTTTTGTACGTGAAATGGTGAAAACAATAGTTTCTTGCACAAAACATTGCAACCAAGAAACATGTGACTGTTTCTTGGGCAAATTTTTTAAAACACAAAAAAAAGTGAAATAAGGTAATATTTTTGTAATTAAAAATGTAAATATAAAATGTTTTCTGAAACCATATAGACCAGTGGCTTTAGTATCATTTTGTTACATCAGTACTGCAGAAACTGCTATGTAACTATGTAAGTTCGTTTTAGCTTCAACTTCTAAGGTCTACGAAGAATTTTATTAGTACAAAATTGATAAACTCTAAACTGATTACAATATCAAACCTTAAAGGAGTTACGGCTAGAATATGTGACATAGATGTAAAATAGGAGGAACACTCGTGTATACATAGGGAAGGAAAAAAAAAGCATGCCACACTATGGTTATGTGAAGTATATTGACAGATGAGGAACTTATTATATGTTTTATATGGCAGTATAAGATCATTATTTTGGTAGGTATGGACTGTATGGTAGCTTTTTCCCTAGTAAATTAACTATTCTATCATGGTTCTAGGTGGAGAAAGTTCATTTAAATGGAAAATTGAAAGCGGTCACAGCTTATTTCAGTCACACACCAGTTGGAGGGTGTTGAGTTTTAAAGCCTAGCTGAAGAGATTTTTGAAGTTATGCTCCTGGTATATTATACATATTTTCCTGAGCGATTGTAACTTATTTTCCTGAATGTCACAATAACTATTATTAATCCTAGTTAAAATGTAAACTGTGTTACTTTTAGCCTAGGTGTACAGAAAGAATGGTTTGAGGTTTGTGGATTATATGAACTGTATTTATCTTAGCTATGTGGATTATATGAACTGTACAGAAAGAATGGTTTGAGGTTTGTGGATTATACTTAGCTTAGGGTCTGAACCGTCTAATCTCAATACCACGGCTCACGAAGTCCAACTGCATGAACGCAGGGATTTTTTGACACAGCAAATCCGATTTCATTTTTCAGGCAGGGGGAACACAGTAGGTATGGCTGGATCATATGGAGGTTAACAAAATAGGTTGCCCGGCTACAAAACTTCTTTTGGTAATGTTGTGGGTAGATTCATTTTTTTTGACTTTGTAGAATATCTAAGAATGTGATAAATGAAATTAAAAAAAAAATTAAAATAAAATAATTGTTTCATTGCTAGATGTTATTACGATGGGATCAAAGAAAGTTTGATTTAATCTCATACTACAAATTTGAGGTAAAAACAGATATTGGATGAAATACATAAAATTCATTTATTTTGTTAATTTAAAAACATTAAAACATAAAATTTAGTAACGTAAAATTCATTCCATCGGTTATATTTAAAAAGATCAAAACATAAAATTTAGTAACATTTATTTTGTTTATTTAAATTCATTTCATCCTTTATTATCTATTTGATTTTGACATAGCATTTGGATGGCAAATGGAATTGTTTGTGATTAAATGCGTGGTTGCTTTTGTGGTGGCAATGACAATTACAGTGGTTTACTGTAATTTTGTCAGCTTTCACTGTGAAATTAGACAAACATTAAATATTCGTCCACAAGTATTATTGAAAATATTTTAGAGGAATAGGTCTTAATAATTGAGAGTTTTGTCAAGCCCGACGAGGATAATTTTCTTGTGAATCTATGCAATTTTATCCTTCAATAGTTATGCCCATTATTGGGCATCTATTATTGCCTTATTTATGTTTCATAGTTGCCCCCTGGTAGCTTTCCCATTGTGTAAGAAGTTTGGCAATATCCTCCTTAGAGGAATGAGAAAAAATCTATTACTTCAGTAAACTTATTCAGCATATTGAAAACATGAAAACGGTAGGATATTTTCTTTGTTTAATATTAATTACTTAGGAAAATTGTTGAAGGGGCCTTGAAGGTAGCTATTCCCATTGTGTAAGAAGTTTGACAATATCCTCCTTATAATAATGAGAAAAAAAAATCTATTACTTACGTAAACTTATTCAGGATATTGAGAACATTAAAACGGTAGGATATTTTCTTTGTTTAATAATTACTTAGGAAGATTGTTGAAGGAACCTTGAAGGTGAATTGACTTATGCTGTGCAACATAGATACAATGGTAATTCTTAGTGATTAGTGAGTATTGGGACCAAAGCTAAAATTAATTATAGTACTGTGTTAGCTACCAATGCCTCTCAAGTTTAATTGAGTAACACACCCTACTTTCAATAAACTTTAATAATCCACAATCTTCGCTTAAATATTTTCTTTATATACTACATTTGTCTCCCACACAACCTTTTTACTTATTTAATCACAATAATACATCAACCATTAATTTAACTTAACGTAAACAAGACTAAGGAAGTTTGTGAACGAAGATTTGCCAGAAGAGCATGAGTAGTCCTAGACCATGTCCCATTCGATGGAATCAGAATGGCATATGATATGAGGTCACACATCGAGGTAGCAATTAATTAAGCTATAGAGCTAAGACTTTAAGTTGATTATTATTTTCTATTTATGCCCTTCTTCAAATATAACCTAATGTGGATGCTTTAATTGCGCCTTTGCTATATTTTCTCCAAATGGCACTATTTATTTGACAAGCTGCATTCATTTTTACCAAATATATTGTCAGAATAGGACATCACATGCACGAGCCTTCCTGCATATAAATACGAAACATTATTTAAAAAATAAATAAAATTAAGGAGAAATGGATTCAAAGACTTGAAATTTTGTCGTGACCAACAGGTATGGCTGGCAATTCCAAAATAATTTTTTTTATCTATTTTTTCTTTTCTTTTCCTTTTTCCTTTTTCTCTTTCCTTTCTTACTAAGATTGCAAAATTAAATTTTAGAGAATACAAAAATTGTGATCCCCACCTACCTCATATTCAAATTCCCGACATTATTATTTTTTTGGATCACATTTTGTCATTTTCAGTGATCATTGGCCTGTTCTTTTTAAAACGAATATATTGTTCGTATGAATGAAATTTTATTATATGCTGCCTTCATTAATATTCCGAGTTCATCAATTATTAATATTTTTCTTTATTACTCATGACTTCACTCTCTATCTTTCTCGCCAAGATATCCCCTTAACAAAAGAAATATTAATTGTTGACTTCTATTTTGGTACCAAACTCACATTCATATAATAATATGTTAATCTATTTACAATTCAACTTAGAATGTAAAACTCTAAATAAATGCAGCTTATTATAGGTACTAGCATTTAGAATTATAAAATAGGATAGCCTAATCATATTACAAGTTAAAAATATTGAATGTTCTTTATGCTTTTATTTTCTTTCTCTTTCTAAAGATTAATTTAATCTTCTTCTTTTCTTTTGTACAATAGTTTAATTTTCTTAATTGGCTACATGGATCCTCATAAAATTATAACCATATCCTGGCTCATATTTGACAAATTAAAACATAAATTAACCAATTATATAGTATCTAACTCAAACTTAATTTATATTCTTTGTCCTCAACTTGAATTATTCGTATGGACTCATTCTCTCAATGTTTGGTCTACAATTCTATTTTTTCAATTTTCTATCATCTAATTACAAACATTTAAGATAGACTAACTTAAGTAACAAAAGAGAGAAAATAAATTCAATTAGGTGTTACGATGAAGAAAAGATGAGACAGGACAATTAAAAGTTGGTCAATAATTTTTCTATAAAATAATGACGGAAAATTTATTTTTATATATTTTCTAAAGAATACTGATTGGTTAAAACTTATTATATTTATGAAATTTTTTTGAAGAAGTGGATACATAAGTAGATACATCTATTTTATTTCCATCTTCTCGAGAAATTTTTATTACCACCTCTTTTTATGAAAATAAAATAATTGAAATATGAGAAGTTATCTCATTCCTTAGAACCTTTATATCCAGAAATATTTTATTTCAAACCTCATGATAAATACAGGTATACTCAAAACAATATGTGTATATTTACTCTTAGCAAACGCCTCCTAAGGAATATAATTCCTATACTAAAAAACAATCGCCTTCTAAGGGTTGAAGGTGAAATGGTCATAGATCAAACTCTAGTAAAAGAGAAAAAATATTAATTATACTAATATTTGTATATAAAAAAAGTTTATCATATTTTTTATTTTTTTATTTTTATAATGTAAAACAATGCGGGATGAATTTTATCACGAGTAGGCACTTGATGAATGTAACTTTGGCACCCATTGATGAATTTTACACACATGCCGTTAATAAAGGCATTTGAATTTGAATTCAAGCTTTAATGAGAAGTTACAATTTTTTATGGTTTAAAAAAGTTACGAAAACTTTTGACTTTGGACCAATCAGTGACTATACACTAAGAGATCATCTGTATGAGTGAAGTAGAAATAACTACACCATCCCTCTAGTATTTATGAGGCAACCGAATTATGGACTAAATAATTTTAAACAAGGATTCTACTAATCATTTGGTCCCCCATTACAATAATATGGATAAAAAAATTTCATTAACGTGATAACCAAAAAAGCAATTTACGTACTTTAACACCAAAAGTTGGAAAGAATGGTTATAGTGGCGATCAAGTAGGACCTCTGAAACCTTATGCATACCTCGCATAATAATCATCGTTATAATACTATTGGTTCTCAAATAGTACTCCTTCCAATAAAATATAATATAAGTAAAAAAATATTTTTTTAAAATAATATGTGATCTAAATTTAAATCATATACATTAATTATTAAAATATATATATTTTGATTTATGGATGTAATTATTGATATCTCCGAAAATTTACATACAACTGTGAAATTTTAAATTTAAATTTAGTATACGATGATCAATATAACAATTTTGATATTTATCAATTAAATTAAAATTTAAAGACTTTTTATTTATTTTATTTAAACAAAAATATGTTGCTCAATAAATAAACAATGGTTATTCCATGTAATTCATCCTCGGCACCCCAATCAAAGAAAAATGGACACTGATTATTTGTCAATCAAATTCCACGGTCAATGGTAATTAGGAACATTCAACATCGAAAGAAAACATGTCTAGCCTCAAAGACCACACTTTATTAACAAATATGATCAAAATTTAACTCAAAGACACACGCAAAGTCACCTTCACAATAAATATTTGTATCTTTGCATGGTCTACAAACTACAAGTCTATAAGGGGTACAACTCGGTTCAATTGTGGCATATGGTCATATAGAGATGAGCTGTAACCGTGGTTGAATACTTGAGGCAAGCTTAGTTACTATTGTTACAAATTCAAACAAGTGAGAACTAGTTTAAGTATATCTACATCCAATTCACATATTTTTTTAGCTTCAACGTGAAGGTTTATTAGTTGTATAGACTCATGAATTAAGTTTACTTGTCATTTAATTTTGGATCGTCCAATCATTGATTAGATGATTCAAATTTTTAAATAAATTTTAATTTTTTATAAATATAAATTTTGATTTTAAAATATGAAATGTTCGATTTTAATTTAATGACCGATACAAAATAATTACGTCCAATCGCAAAAATGTGACTTTACTGAAATTACAAGAGTTAATCATAATTTTTATCATCGAAATTATAATAATTAAACAATTTAATCAATAAAAAAATATGATCTCCACTCAAATTCACAATTAGAATTTACACTAAAGTTAAATCAAGAAGGAAGAAGTTGTTACTCCAATTTGATTTGGATTTTTGAAAGGATGGTGTGAGCATTTTTACTTTATGAATGACCCAAGCAATTTTGTCATTTCATAAAATTAAAATACCTAAATTACCGAATCCTTACTATAATTTTGAAATCAAAAGGAAGATTGAGTACTTTTTGCACGTTATATCAAAAGACATTGTAAAACAACAAGACATAATAAAGTCTAAATGAATAGAGCATGGCTCACTTTGAGTAGCCACTCCATCCCTCCCATCACATTCATTCATCTACAACTAGAAATACAACCTATTCCGTTGTAACCTGTCATTGTCCTTTCAAAATGCCTGCATAGCTTTAGCTTAACATATCTTACCTCACCATATGCTTACAACACACATTTAATTTGACTCAAACGACAATGACATATTATTATTAAATCAAATTAAAAAAAAAAAAACTCAATAATCATTTTATTTTATTTTTCACACTAAAAGTAAATATAGCAATACCCGCCATATTCACTCTCTGCCTCTGTGTATTGTGTTTGGTTATTTTTTCTCCAACTCATTCTTTCTCTCTGACAAATGCAAATGCAAATTCAAATGCGAATGCAAATGTAAATGCGAATCGATGTTTGTTGAGAATGCGTGAGTTAGGGTTTAACGAACAACGAAGGTCGTGGAGGCGTGCCGGTTCAAGAAGAGGTAACGCCGGCGGTGGCGGCGGCGATACAAGCCCTGACTCCGTTATCTTCACTCTCGAATCAAACGTGAGTCTCTTCTCTTCTAATTCCGCTAGCGTCGATCGATGTTCCTTCGCTTCCGATGCTCATGACCATGACTCTTTAGCCTCCGAAATCTCACTGGTACTTCAACCATTACTTGCATTGAATCGTTCATTTTCTTAACGATAACAACAATTGAAATTCGTATAATGAAATTTAACTTATAAGTTTCTAAGTTTGAACATGAACTCGATGAGAGAATCTAGTGTTTTTCATTTGCAGCATTTGGCAGGGAACGGTGATTTTGCTCCGAGTGAAAGCTGGAGCGGTCCAGATCCGGATCCGGATCCAAACAGAAAACAACAACAACATGCAGATTCAGATTCGGTACAGAAAAAGAAGCTTCATCAAACACTTTTCTCTGGAAAGGAAGAAAAAACAAAAGGTGCGTTACATTCACGTTCGCATGCACTTCCACTTTTTTTTTTTTGTTGAAAGAAAATATTTAAAAAAACGAACCAAAAAGTGAATTTGTTACTTACTTACATTGCACTATCCACATCACAGTGCAAAAGGAAGAAGACAGTGACGTTGACACTGAAGACGGAAATCAACTTTCGGAACTTGATTCAGCGAGAAACTCTTTCTCTCTAGCTCTCAAAGGTAGTTACTAGTTACAATTTCAATGATTAATTATTTTACAATTCGAGCTTAGTTTATTTATTTTTTTGTTGAGTTTGTTTTTTTGTACTTTGATTGAAGAATGTCAAGATCGGAGATCGAGGTGTGAGGCATTATTCAAGAAACAAGATCGACCAAGACCTGCTTCGTTAGATCTGAACAATGCAAATGCAATCGGAACTGTTTCTTCGCCTCGATTGGGAATCGGAGCTATGAAGAAGAGTTCACTTCCATCTCGGAGATCTGGCACAGGCACTGGAACTGGAACTTTTCCGAGTCCCGGAACTCCGAATTATCATCATTGTCAAGGTGGTGTTGCAATGCAAAAAGGTTGGAGTTCTGAGAGAGTTCCTTTGCATACTAGTGGGGCCCGCAAGCAAGTTGGTAATGGTACTACAGCATTGAGTTTCAACAATGGGAGAACGCTGCCGTCTAAGTGGGAAGATGCTGAGAGATGGATTTTGAGTCCTGTTTCTGGTGATGGAACTGGAAGGGCTTCACAACTTCAACAGCCACAGAGGAGGCCCAAGTCAAAGAGTGGTCCATTAGGCCCACCGGGTGTTGCATATTATTCGTTGTATTCACCTGCAGGTCCTTTTTTTGATGGAGGGAATTTTATGGGAGCTTCGCCTTTTTCTGCAGCTGTTAATGTTTCAGCTGATGGGTTTACTAATAGTTCTGGTGGCAATGGTGGAGTGCTTCCCACACGAATGGATCCCTGCATGGCTCGCTCAGTTAGTGTACATGGCTGCTCTCAGATGCAGGGTCAGTCATCAATTCCTGCCCAAGGTTGTTATGCTATACTTTATATATTATATCCCTTGATTGAATTTTACCTTATCTAGTTTTGAGTTGTGATTTTGATGTAACTGATTAGTCAAGTTATGCTTGAGCGTGAGAAATGTATTTGTCTGGGTGCATTCAATTCTAAGGAAATCATATGTTTCAGTTAAAACTTAAATGAGTTCATTGTCTATCTTTTCTGAACTCTTCATACTGTGTCTTTCTGTTTTAACTGTTGTTGCAATGTGATGTGGATGGAACTCTTGATTTCTTAAGACATTTCAAATGATGATATGTTGATGGTTTAGAATTTGAATATGCTGTGGTCGAAAAAACAACATTGTAATTTGTAAATGCATTTGGTAAATCAGAGTCTTGGGATGAAAATTAGACAGCTCACAATTTGAGTTTGTGTTTTGAATTGGATTTGATGAGCTCGGAATGTGAGCTATCGGATCTATGGTAAGCATTCTGCTTTGCTGACTGTGTTGTTTCTCAACTGCAGCAAATCCAAGTCATGAAAATATTACGCTTAATGATGTTATAACTAGTTTTGATGACATATCATGTTAGTATGGTGTGATTTTGAAATTATACTTCTGCAGACATGATATAACTCTTTTTTTTCCATTTCATGTTGGTTCCAATTTACAGAGGAGAAGTTTGATGGTTTTAAGGATGCGGGTACCAATGTATCTCCTGCTGTTTCAAGGAGGGATATGGCAACCCAGATGAGCCCAGAGGGTAGCTCATGCTCCTCTCCCAATATGAGAACTTCTTTCTCTGCTTCCACTCCACCTGCCCTGCCTGTCACAGAGTTGCAGAGTGTCTCTTTCTCTAGAATGGATATCAGGGATGTGCAGGTAGATGAACGTGTAACTATGACACGGTGGTCCAAGAAACACAGGGCTCTATTCTCTGGTAGAGGTTCAGAGAATGTTGACAGCTGGAAAAAGAAAGAAACAAGCACTCAATCTTCATCTTGGGACATTTCTGAAAGTTCAAAGACTATTTCAAAGTATGTATACTTTTGTATTGCATCAATTTTGTTCAATATATTTATCAGGTAAATAAAGAGAATGATTTCTGCTAATAAGAAGTGAAGTTTTCCCTTGGAAGTCGACTTCCCCCTTCTCACTCTGCTCTTGACCAAATGCAATGAGCTACCTTAAAATTGTAGTTTATGATGGTACCACAATAAATGGAATTTGTAGAATTTATTGTGATGGATTCACTAAATTTGCTATGTTATTGGCAATGCAATGATTTAATTGAAATGCTAAGTATGTAGTCAGGAATCTCTCTTTATTACTTTTTGAATATGGCTCAAATTGTCCATCCTTATCCAATTCAAACTAGAAAAATAGAAAATTCATAAAGTATTTGATCTAACAATTGTATTCCTGATGAGAAAACTAATAATTTACCAACTAAGAAATATTTTTGCAAAGTGTACATTCTTTTTAAACTGCTGGTAATATTTACTTGTCCAGGGCTAAAAGGGAGGAAGCCAAAATCACTGCTTGGGAGAACTTGCAAAAGGCCAAAGCTGAGGCAGCAATGCGGAAACTAGAGGTTAATTCCTAGTGTAGTTTCTTTTGTGGGAGAATGTCAATACAAAATTTCCCAAACATATTTATTACAAAATAAAAATAGCCACTTGAAGAGTTTTTATGTACAACAACTTTCTAGCTTAAGTAATCATCGAAGCAGATATTGCTCTTTCATACACATATTTTTATTATAAGTCGCATTTTGGAATTTTCTATTATTTTCTTTATTTCAGGATGCTGAATTATTTCCCTCTTAACCTAAACTCAATATTGGTTATTTATGTATTTCTGCTTATTGACTTGCTTTTACTATTGGGGACAGTGAAGTGATTTTCTGATCAGTTATCACTCATCCATTATCTTAAATCAACGAAGTTATGGACTATGTCATTGTGAAGCATAACGTGGACTGTCTAATAGGATTAAAAATGTCTTGAAGAAAGCCTTTTTTACTTCATCATAATTCATAAACAATTTTCTAATATAATGTATGGATCATGTTTTTGTTGATTCATTTCACAGCTGCATGCTTAATAATTCCTTTTGCCCCAAAAATTATTACTCATAATAAAGGAGGATAATTACAGAAGAAGGAATGTGATCTCATTAATTTTGCTATTTCAGATGAAGTTGGAAAAGAAGCGAGCATCTTCCGTGGACAAGATTATGAACAAGCTGAGAACGGCTCAGAAAAAGGCTCAGGAAATGAGGAGTTCAGTTTTAGCCAACCAGGCTCATCAAGTTGCCAGAACTTCTCACAAAGTTATGTCATTTAGGAGAGCCAGCCAGATGGGTTCTTTGAGCGGTTGTTTCACCTGTCATGCCTTTTAAGCTTCTCCAGCATTTTTTTATGTTCAAGTGAAGTTGGGTAATTTTTTCTGTAATCCCTGTCTTAGTTCAGATATAAATTGTTAGTTAATATGGCTGTGGTTTCGAAGATCTTCAAAACCAACATACTCTTCAATAACAATTGTCTACTTAATTTGGAATTTGAAAAATTGCTGTTTTTATCAATTGTACTCGAGTTTTATGTAAGTGAAAAGGTTTCTTATGCAAGTTATGCTGGAAACATTGAGGGTATTAATTTGACAGGTTTTAAAATAGATGTCTGCTCCAGTTTCCTTCTTTTACATCCAAAGCTTATCCTTGAATTTTGATAGGCTCAAGTTTACCATTCTCTTATCTACTTACCATGGAAATTTGCACTAGTTACTTCCCTGTTCATTTTTATGAATGTTGATTAAAGGCTGTTACATGCCTGACCAGGTTTCAGAAATCAGAAGGATTTAAATGTGCCAGGTGCTAATGAATGAAAGATGGAGAGAAAGAGATGTTGACACTAAATTGGTGTCGTTGCAGTTTTGCAATGCATGAGTACAAGCACTTTAGCCGGTAAAATCTTAGCACCTTGTAGCCTCACCCTTGGGAGTTCGGTTTCAAGGATAAATAATATTTGTGTATGTACGTAGGCCAAACTTTAGAAATAAGCCTCTTTTTGTGTTTTTTTCCATGTCTGGTTACTTGACAGTGCTGTTCAAATGTAATCTAGTAGTATTAGTATGAATATTTTCCTGTAGTAGAACCATAAAAATTTCTGCAATATAGCATTTCCTTGTCTAAATCACACATGCTTCAATTTGTTCTTCGTTCTTAGTTTGATTTTTATCTATTTGTTGTTCCGTATTGCATACTAATTTTGCTTCAATGGTACAATTCTTTGCGTGAGATGGGCAACTGTGCCAACTTCTGCTATTATCCTTGCACGTAAATATGAGAAGGATCAGTGGGACTGGGAAATGGACGAATGCCATTGGTTAGTTGCCTCAGGATATCCTGTGTTCTGTCTATTATCATCATAATTCATATTAAGTAATTGATCATCAACATTGTAATTATTTGGAGAAAATCCAATTTCCACATAGAATAAAAATAATGTCTGAAATGAGTGTATAAAGAGAGATATTTTTTATTTTACAAGTTGTTTTGGTAAAAATGAATTAGACCTACTATATGGTATCGGAGAGCCCCAATCATTGGATCACCCACCATTTATATAATATTCATCCACCAAGTCAAATAATCCAACATATCGGACCAATATAAAAACTAATTATAACAAAGTCATTGATATTAATCATCTTTAGAATGTTGTGGTCTCTGAATCTCTAGATGTTCGTTTAAGGATCCCAATCGGGTAGCATTGACGTAATCATTAGGGATATGAGCTGGTATTCCTGGAATTATCAATCCAACAAGCCTGAATATCGTCATGAACCAATTCTGTTTATACTCTCTACCTACAACAAATGGTAGAATGAAACCTCTAATCACCTCCCAAACTGCATTTAAGATCTTGGGTATCACCCAAAACAAAGAGAAATAATTCTTGTTTGGCTCCTCCTCTAGAATCTGCATTTTATTACATAAAAAATCATTCAATCAGACTATAAACAAAACACATAAAATAACATCAACTATTGAGTATTCACATTTCATACCTGCCCATGGTATAAGCTATTGAAATAAAGACAAGGACTGAAGTGCTTAAAGAAAAGGGATTTATCATCATAAGGGATTCTAGGCACCAAATCATTAGAGTAAACATATCTCATATACTTCACATCATACTTTCTCATCTTTTCCACCATGAATTCCCCAAACTTCTGGTCTCCAACTCTTGGTTGCCCAAATGTATAAACACCTTCTAACTTATCCAACAACCATTCTTCCTCATGCAATATAAGCACAGCAGCAAAAAGAATAGCCAATGCTCCTCCCAAACTATGCCCTGTTAATATGAACTTTGCATCCTGATTTTCCCTAAACACTGCACTCAGCTCGTCTCTAATTGTGTAGTAAGCATAACGATGTGGGCCACTCTCACCTATTTCTTTGGGCCATCCACGGTCCCTTTGAAGGCCCAAAGCTTTCATGAACCCACCATGTATCTTACCTACGTTGGGTAGCTCATACCACGAGATATCAATGTCTGTTCTCCATTGCTCAGCATCAAATGGTTGTGTACCACTAAATGCAACCACAATCAAGTTGGGATTAGACTTGGTATCTTGCATTATCATGGCTTTTGTGGTTCCATACTTTTGGTAATCTGCATGTCATCATCATTTGGATGGTCAAAATGTTCCCATTCAAATAAGTTGCTAACCAATTGTGCTTATCCCAATTGAGGGGACAAATTAAATAATAAATTAAATGTAAAATGATACCCCCTCTCTCACAAATATAAAAACAAAAATATCATTAAGATATTAGTTATTCACTTTTAATCTTGTTTTATTGACTCAACAAATACTAAATTGAGATATAATAATTTATCATATCTTATACTCTTTATGTGTTAGTATAACTGAAAGATCCTCAAAATTAATCTAAAATTTACCTAAAAGGGTTCTATCATTTGCAATGGTGAGAAAAGAAATCAAAATTTAAGGTACCCATAGGACACTTCCGATTGGGAATCGTCGAAAACTTAAATCAGCAAAGAACATAAATACGATGGAAAAATATATGAAAAAAAAATGAAAAAATTAAAATGAATGATAGTGATAAAAAAAAAAAAGTAAATTTATGTGTTATATTATGAAGCACAAATGCTTTTAAGATTAGGTGGATCTGTGTCAGACACAAATCGATACATACATGTATGATATCTAAAACAAGTGTTTCAATACAAAAATTTATTTATTTCCATTCATCTCAAACACTCATAGGCACACTTGATCAAACACAATTACAAGGACAAATATTTAAAAAAAAAAATTAGAATAGAAAAGTTTTTAAAAGTAATATAATTGTATTTAGATTAGACATTTAAAAAGTTACCACACATATGTTCACCTACTTCTCCTATCTTCAGTGTGGTCAATTAGGGGAGTTAAACATCTTAAATTTGATTGCACAATTTTATTTTTATATAGTACACGAAGGAATGAAGGTAAAAGACTTGTATATATTGGTTTTAGATTTTTTTGTGATGAAACAAATTTCTCCATTTAGACCAATATTGACTTTGATATAATTTGTTTTTGGCTTTAACTTTGTATTTTCAACGTCTGAGTTTGAATCACCTCATATATTTGAGAGGCTATTCATAAGACATATTTTTTTTTTCTCCCTCGTAAATTGACTCTCAAATACTTCAAAGATCCTAATCAAGGTGTCTTAATGATTTTGAAGGTTATATTATAATTTTAAAATTGAGCCACTGATAAAATAAAATGTAATTTTAATAATTAAAAAATTGATAAAATAAATTTTAGTCCCTCTACACATACTAATTTATATATTGCATGTCATTTGGTTAGGTCTTGTAACAAGAAAAGATGCACATCAAATATATATGTCGGCAACGATAACACAATGACCACAATTCTACTCATAAAATACACCAATTATAGAACCCAAAATACAACTACATACACTAGAATATCTATATTAATTAACATATCTATTAACATAAGAGTTCATCACATAACATATATCAAACCACACATATTCTATATTAAAGACATTTGTTTTTAGTAACTGATCAGAAGTATAATCAAATATAACTTAAATATGCCCAAATAATGAAAGTGAACGTTATCGTTTGAGTTATATTTAACAACAAATTTCATTATTGAAATAATTTAAAAATATATATTTTTCCATTTTTTCTTTACTTTCTCAAATAGTCTTTGAAACATTTTATTGACTTTTTCAACCTTTGACCCAATATACCAAATGATCGTACTTATACATTCTAGTAATTACAAAATTACTTATAAGTTCCTAAAATCTAAAATCCTAACATCAAATTAATCTCTAACAACTCATAAGTTACTAAACTGGTAAATAAATTAATGAACAATCAATCTTATTCATCGGATGAGTAGCTCTTTTGAAACATTTAGAATTTAGAGACAAAATTTAGGTACTGATTGAAGTGTCTAATAGAATTATAGTATGAAAATAATTTTTAAGTTCAAAGTAATGACAAATTGAAAGCGTCTTTAAGTAAAGATTTATTTTAATGTTTTGCACAAATTAAAAAATTAAACACAGACACAATACCAAATATAAACATCTTTATCATATTCCCTAAACCATCTCTATCATAGTCAATACTATATAAATATGAAGATGATTTGACTTTTAAGTTTATGAGTGTGAAGAAAATTAATTATGAAACATTTATAGCAAAATAAATATGTTAGGTGACCAAATGTTAAGAGGAGACTCCACCAAACAATGTTTTTGTGGAAAACTTTCTCCTAGTTATTACATTATTTTTCTGTTTTTTATTTCTTTCAATTAAAATTAGTGCAATATAATGACATCGTACATGTGCTTTACAGTTCATAATGATATATCACTTTGATGTAGCACTATTTTAATTTCTAAGTAGTCAACTTAGGAAACAAATTATAGTACATTGAATGAATAGACATACGACTATCTTCATTTGTACTATCTATCTTTTAAGAAATAGTAGTACTTACAAAAGACGGTTTTTTATTCTAATTAGGTAATGAGAAATACTTACATACACAAATAAAAAAAATTAAATTATTTTTAATTTTATTTTTGTGTGTCAAACATTTTAAATTTGGAGTTGTGTACAGCACAAAATAATTAAATAATGTCACTAAATTTTATTTTTATTTAGTAAAAAAAGGTCCTAATTACTTACCGTTCCAGAAGGTGTGTAGCCCCAAAATTTCCATCTGCAACCATATTATATAACATGAAAAATAAAAAGAAATTAGTGTTGCTATTTCCTTTAATAAAACTATATACTAAATTCTTAGCATGTCCAAATAATGAAGTAGTAAAACTTACACCCCAATGATTTCTAACTGCGTTGATAATAAATTGCTCATTCTCGTACGAAATTTTAGAAGCCATGATAGATAGTAACCCTTTGTAGTTGGAATGATTATGATGAATGTTTAAATCAACTCGTTTGTCAAGAAGACCCACTACTGATAAAAACTCCGCCGATGATCTTTCCGGTGTTATTACCTTTCCTGCACCACTTATATCTTCGTTTCAAACAATAATACATCATGCAATATATATATATATATATATATATATATATATATATATATATATATATATATATATATATATATATATATATATATATCTTGCTCTCAAGACTTCTTTAGATTATTCAATGAAAAAAATTTACTTTTTCACAAAAT
>JBBPBO010000001.1:78107315-78118411 GCA_037974295.1 Cicer cuneatum | reverse complement strand
TTTTTTTTTTTTTAATCTAATTTATTTTTCTTTTTGAAAATAATCTAAATTCCAATTATAACAAAACTGTTTTTAGTGACTTTTTACTTTAAGAATAATTCTTCTTAGTCACTATCCTTAATTTTTTTTTTTAAATATTGAAATTTATCGATCTCACCCATGAATTGTTAAACTATATTAACAATTAAGCTTACATAGTTTTGTATCAATTCAAAAATTGTAACTATCTAATTTGAGAGTTGATATTTATTTATACTTTTTTTATAAAAATTACACGTTCATTATTAAATAACTTTTAAATTGAATGATAATTTGTAGAATTAATTAAAATCTTTTGATTTAAAGAATGAATTTATGAATTTCAAAAAGTTGACCCCACTTTTACTTCTGAAAAACAATATGATTTTATATTGAGTTGGTGGATCAATGAAAAGGTTAAAGAAAATACTGTAATTTTTTTTTTACTAACCACAAATTTACTTCTATTTTGTAAAAAAATCACTAAAAATAATAACACGATATCGTTAATCATTTTTATGATAATATATTCTTATCAATGATCAATATTAGATAGACGAAGCTATCAAAATTTAAAGCCAAGTCATGTAAGATCCATTCACACATGCTTAAATGTAACATGCAAGACTACAAAATGATATTCGCAATATTATAAAACAAACAAAATAGTAAGAAAAAGAAAAGAACAAAATTAATGAAAGTGGTCATGCGAAAATCATAGAAATTTATAACAATGATCAAATGAACCTTTAAGAAAGTTGAGCACGAGAGGAATGAAGCCTCCATTACTTGATAGACGATTGAGCCACAATTCCAACATGTCTCCAACCATTTTCAAGGAAGGACCTAAGAAAACAAGAACCTTTTGTAAAACAACAGAGGTAAAGAGAAGCCATCTTTGTCGAAATTCTCTTGCCTCAAGTCCTTCTGAGCAATCAATGAATCTTCTATTGGTTAAGTTTGATGAAAACAAGAGGTACCCTAGTTCCACAATACTTGCTTCTTGTGGCTTAAGCAATATATAATCTCCATATAATGGTTCTTTGGAACCCATTGCTTGAAGAAATGACTTCGATCTAAAAGAAATTATAAGCAAGAATATAAATGATTTAGATAGTGATATATTATTTATAGCGTAAACGCGTGTCACACAACACATTAAATATATTGCATTTCAAGTATATGATATTGAGAGATTTAGAAAATATTTATTTTCATAATGTTGATTATCATCGTACATATAGGTTGATGCTGCTACGGGGAAAGTTATATTATGGAAAAAAAAATTCGATATCCACCCACCATTGACACGTGGTGAATAATTTAATTGATAACCTAGATAAAATAAATATTCACAATTTGATAGATGCGAATAAATGTAAAGGTATTTCTTGTATCCGGGGTTATATATATATATTTATTAGTAATTTAGTAAAATTATTTAAATGAGAGTTTGATGTGTTAATTAATATGTTGTTCTTAAAATGAGAATGTGATATATTAATATTTATTGTGTTAATATTATTTTGTGTCGAGGAAAGAAAAAAAGGAGGAATGTATCCTATATAATTATAATTTTTTATTAAATTTATTTATTTTTTAAAAAATAAAGTACTCGTGAATATCCGTGAATAATCGTAAATATTACAAAATTGGCTATTTGTGGTTTCCCACTTACATCTCTAATAAATACTATTATTTTATTCTACAATAATTATCACATTTAATCATTAACTTTAGCACATTAATAAAATATGATAAATAAATAAAAATGCAAAGCAAACTACCTATGTTCCCTTATTATTGTCTTTAAGGTTGTTTACATGAAACAATGAAAACTATTAAATTTTATTACTTTTCATAAATATTTCACTTTGTTTCTTTATATTTTTATGCAATTATTTTTTTATTACCTTTAATTATTTATTATCTCAATTCACTTATTTATTTCTCTGCAATAAATAAATTGAGATGATTTTAACATAATTTAATAATATTTTAAAATTTGAAAACGACAAATAAAAAATAACAATTTTTTTATAAAAATACGATATTTAAAGAGGAACAGAAAAAGTATAACAAAGAAAAGTAAAATATAATTTTAAAACTAATATATTAAACTTAAGTGATAAGCAATCAGCCTATAAAAAAAAAACAATTACAGTTGTTTTTATTTATATAATTAAATGTAAAATTAAACTAACACAAAAGAAATAAAAACTAGTACTTTTTTACTCAAGAAATAAAACTAATTAACAAAATTTATTTAGGAAATTTAAACTTGAGGTTGCTTCAAGTAATCAAATTCATTCATAATTGATATTATACTAAACAAACCTTCAATATCTTTTTTAATATAAATGATTAAAAATTCATCATCCATTTTATTTAAGAATTTTATCTTGACAATTTCTATTGCTGACAAAGCTTTATCATAATCATCCTAAAACTTTAAAATGTCAAAACAAAAGATCTATCAATCAAATGATAAATTTTTACTTTGTCGTTTATACTAAATTTTTGACAAATAACTTTACTCGAGGTATATACACTGTTAGAAAGTGGTTCCAAATAAAAATTTAATTGTATAAATTGACGTTTATTGATTGTAAAATAAGTTTACAACTGAAACAAACTTACACAAACTATAAAAAATTTGACACATTCACACTCGTTAAAATGAATTCTCTACCAATAAGTAGAGAGGCTTGTTGCAAGACAATTCCTATCCAAAAAATTCAAAAGTCTTTATCTTTCCCTTCATGAATTAGAGAGTTTGGTCTCCCCTCTCCCAATATCACTTTCCCCTCTTCTTCCTCTATTTATTTCTAGAAATAAACAACATAATTGACAATTAATAAAAATATAATTGCTCATAACTATCATTTATTTATGCCTCTCCAACAATACTCCCCTTTCGAATTATATATACTAATTATTATAACAATGGGGTACAAAAGACTACGTTATTGTTACACTAGACTACGCTCTTGTTTATTTTTATTATTATAAAAGCAAACTAAATAATAATAAATTGAGAGTTATTCAAATAATATTAGTTATAGAGTATATTTAAAAAAAATGAATTAATACTACATTAAAAATATTATTTATTTTGGTATAAATTTGAAAATTATTGTAACACAAAGATAATATTAATTAGTGACTTATACTGTGGCGTTTCGCTCTTAGAGCATCCATAATAAATGGTGCGTCCTTTATTTAGCGCCTAATTAAATAAACACCCCCTAAATTAAAAGAATTTTATTTTTATAAACAAAATGTTAATAAATTAATGATAATAATTTAATGACTCTTTCTCGTCTCTTTTTTCACGAGTTCTACTGAAGTAGAATTTGAATTTCTTATAATAAAAAAATTATGAATTCACACGTTTAGACTTTATGGATCATTCGATCAAAATCAAACAATAATTACTTATTTCTTAACTTCATGAATGCATAGAGTCCATACTGCAAAGATTTCAGGTCCTATTAATTTTGTTTTTTTAAAGGTAATACGATAAGATTGTATCATAATTAATCACATCTAAGCACAAAGTGTACAAGAATGGGACAAAACATACAAATGAAATAAAAACCAAATATAATCATAGCCCAACATATGACTATCAACCAATATAAATTGGACACCTATTCAAATGCCACCCCAAAACAAATGAAAAAAAGTTAAGCCATGATCATATAATTAGCAACACATATTGCAAAATAAATGAATATCAATAAAATATAATGTTATAAAATTGGTAGCAGATGTTTTTGAATTTGCAAAAACAGTTTAAAAATCACAATTTGTGTCATCGAAGATATTACTGGATTGAGTCGCGGATTAGGTCACTCTCTTTAAGACATTTCGCTGCCCAAATTGTGCAAGGCAGACTATCAACCACGACGTCCCTAGGATAAAACAACTCAGATTCACTGTATCGGAGTTCCACTGCACTATTGAAAACCGTTCTAGACTTACACCCTCAATATGGCTGTTAAAGTCACTTTCAATATAACGGTTAAAGTCACTCTTAATAAGGCGATTAAAGCCTCGCAATATGGTACTATAACCACTCATAACTCAAAATGACTACACTCTAAAGGACTGTAACATGCGGCATAAAAACACTTTAAAAAGATAGTGATATTGTGACCACTCAAAAATCGACGGGACAACGAAATAAAACCGATCTAAAAGAATAGTGGTATTAGGACCACTCAAAACTCGACGGAACTATGGCATAACAACCGCTCTAAAATATCGAAGGGACTACGGTATAACAACCGCTTTAAAATATCGAAGGGACTACGGTATAACAACTGCTTTAAATTATCGAAGGGACTACGGTACAATACCGCTCTAAAATATCGAATGGACTACAGTACAATACCGCTTTAAAATATCGAAGGGACAGAAAGAAAGGAGAGAAGTGGCTCGGTAACAATTGAGCAGAATATAAGAGGGAGAAAAGAAAAAGTTAGGAAATGCCTCCAACTTTGGTGTGCTTTTTACAATAAATTGACACTCTTTATATGGTGATGGAAGCAAACCCACGTATGTTTTCTAACCAGACTTCAACAAAATTTTGAGAATATTTATATAGTGATTAAGACTATTTAAAATGAGAGTTTACCAATGTAGATTTCAACAATTTTTAAATTCACACTTTGTTCCAATAATAGAATGTCTCATAAGCATATTTGAGTTGGTAGTTGTAATATCATTGATAAGTAAAGGTTGGAATTTAAATATGCATTTGTCATTTCTCTATACTTAGAAAAGAATTGACAATATGATTTGTTTAATAATTTTTTAAAAAATTTTAAGTTGGAAAAATTTAGTACATATTATTAAATACTACTATTAATAAATTACAGGAAAAAAATATACATCTGGTTTTTAAAATTTAACTTAATTTTCTTATAGACTATATAAGTTTTATTTTATTTTGATTTGATATTTTAAATTACTATATATTTTCACCGTTAATATTTTATTTCAATTTCAATGATAATTAGTTCAATTGAAATTTTTTGATCAATTGAAATTCTATCAAATACTACAATAATATATATTTCATATTAATCCTTCAAAGAAAACATTCATCAATTGATTTTCTTTATAATTTAATCACAAGTATAACCTTAAAAATAAAGTAACAAAAATATATACACATAATCAACGTCTTTAATTTCTATTACGTGAAAAGTAGCTTGAATAATTAATTTTTTATGATGTTTCGATTAGATCTTAACATTTCAACATAGAAATTTTGAAAAAAATTCAAACTTAAAAAATTATACATGTAATTTAATAATTCTTAAAGACTAATGGTGCAAATAAATGTAACTTTCAAATTGAAAAAAAAAAACTTAAATAACCTAAACAAAAATTCAACTAAATTTAAAAGATTAAATTTATATTTTTCCTCGAAATTACAAAATGAAAATGTGAAATTTGGTTAGCCAATCAAACGAGGAAGCTCAATGGTAGATGGTGTTAGTCGATGGTATTAGGTAGCTGGTTACCTTCAAGTTGGAGATTAAATAATAAGTGATATATAGTTCTCTGGTTTTCATGTTTCAATGGGATTGAAAACAAAAATAAAGCTTCAATGGGTTTTTACGGGTCAATATAGATAGGTTTTGTTGACCCCAGATTCCACTTTAACCTCAATCGTCACACTTTTTAAACTATCCAATTTTACTTCTATTATTTTTACTTTATCATATTGAAAATTTTTAGATATGTTTCTTAGTTATTAAATATTTGTAGTTTCCGAAATTTTCGGCAGACAAAAAAAATAGTTGAAAAAAATTAGTATACTAAATTTTTCTTTTTCTAAATTTTTTGTAGATGAAAAAATTGAGGAAAATTTATGTCCTACCAAAATTTTTATTTTCGGAATTTTCTGTAGATAAAAAAAAAAGTCATAAACTAAAAAATTAATTTTTTAATAGTTATTTTTTGAAATCAGAAATTTTTCTGGGTAGAAAATAACTACCAAAAAAATTAAAAATAAATTTTTTAATTAACAAAATAACTATCGCAAAGTTCGAATAATGAATGTTCCGATTCAAGAATTTCACAGAAAAAACATTACTTTTTCTAGATATTTGAAAGGTAGTATATGTGAATTGTCTGATTTTTTATTTATTTATTTTTAGTATTGACCATGAAACTATTTTGAAAAGATCACGAACAAAAATTACAAACGTGGGCTATACAATCAAATTTTCCTTTAACGCTCATATTTTTACAATAAAGATGTCAGTTGAACACAAATTTGACCCAACACATAACAAGGTATTGTTCATTGTACTTATATTATTTATATGAAAAACGATATTTTATATATATATATATATATTTTTTTTAATATTTGAGACAACTTTTTGTGATATACATATAAGTTTATGTTATTAACTACTTTAAATATTTTATTAATGATTAAAAAATAAATTATTAATCATTTATTTAACATATATCTCATTAATTATTAAAGTAAAAATATATTTAACTATAATATTTATAAATGAATATAAGAAGAAGATGAAGTGAAGAAGAAGGATACGTAATAGAGAATAGGTAACAAGTCCAAAATAATGGGTAAAATTGGGAAGTTTGAATAGCTTTTTGACCGGATTTTTTTGTTGTTTTGTAAAATATTTAACGATTCTAAAAGCCAAACTCACAATCTTTATACTAAATAGTCACACATTCTAAGTATTTTGTGTCTCATTAATGTTGTAGAGATACTCTTCCTCGTTCCTAAATTTTGGTTTTTTAAATATTGGATTCACAGAGAAATAATAAATTTCGGTTTAATTTTTTATCTTTCATTAATTTAATTTAATGTATATTTTTGAATTGTTAAAAATAAAATAAAAAACATCATTAATTATATCTTATTTTTTAAAAGAAGAAAAATTATTAAAATAACCAAATATTAAAGACGGAGGAGTAATATATAAGTAATTTTTAGATTGTTGAAAAGCCAAGACAAAAATGTACTACTATAACTTTGTTAAGGAATCCAATAACTAAATCAAATGTTTGTAGAGTTAAATTTGACTTGAAGATATGCTGAGCAGAATGTTGAACTGTGTGTAGATGTTATTTTTCTGAAACTATACAAATGTCATTAAAGGATAACACCCACTGCTTCATATATTGCAAAAATATCAAAGACCTAATTGCAACATTTGGATCGTCTATAAATTGATAAACTATTTGAAAACTATTTGAGAATTGGATTTTGTATCTCTACGGCTGGACTTATACTTCAATTTAGAATTTTTATTTCTTAATTTATTAAAATATCCTCAAATGAATATTAAAATCTAAAACAAATTTGGATATTTTGATCATACCCACACATTCTAAAATTTCTTAAAAAGTAATTTTTATCTTTAAATTTCTCTTACTAGAAATTTCAGGTAGTTATATTTCAATATCGAAAATCTCATTTTGAAAATTTCTAGAAGTTAGTCTAATCCAATAATTTGAAATATTCAGTAGTTATTTTTAATCGAAAATTTCATTGCAATTTCCAATAATGAAATATAACTACTAGAAATTTCAAATTTGCGGTTGAAACTAACATTGAAATTTCCAGTTGAAATTAATATTGAAATTTCCGATATTGAAATATAATTACTAGAAATTTCGTTCCTGAAATTTATGAGTCAGTTTTTTTTTCAATTTGCTTTACACCTCTCTCACAAGTGAGAATTAATGATAGATTTTGTTGGCTAACCTCTGATGACTCTCATATGATAGTTTCTCGTTACTAAAAAATTTGATCAACTGTGAATGTTTTTTCCATCCCTACTTAAAAAAAAATCCATAGTAAAAAAAATGTTAAATAACACTTGTTGTCCCTTAATTTAATTTCAGTTAACTTTTTAGTCTTATGTTTTAAAATGTCAATAATATTATCGTTTTAAATATGAATTTTATAAAATTTTTAAACGTAAATATGAATTTTTAAACGTAAATGCATCTTTAAAATTTTGTAAAATTCCAATAAAATCTTAATTTATTTTGATTTTATAAAAAACTAAGATTGTTGAAGGGAAAACAATGTAAAGACTATAAATCAAAGAAAGTGTTTATAAAGACTAAAAATCAAATTTTAGAAAGATTAAAAGATATATTTGAACATCCTATTATACAAAAATGATAGCGACCCTACCCTTTATAAGATACTTTCACTTGTAAAGAAAATAGAAAACACTTTCTCTCTAACGAAAAGAAGACAATTTCTAATAGTACATTTTTTTTATTCATAATAATGCCCAATGTTATAAATCAATGACTATCGAAACACAAATTATTGTCATCTATAGTTTTTCACCAATTTACGCCCATGATTTCCATCAAAATTGGACATAATAGTCCTTAATTTCTTTATAAAAGTCCACATGCACATTCTTCTAAAACCAATTTTTTTTAGTTTTCTTTCTCAACCCATTCAGATTTAGAATAAGGTCCTAAATATAAGAAAGTTAATCAACAAAAAATTATATTGATCAAACTTTCTCTTATATTTAAAACTAGAGAAAGTATATAAACCAAACCAAATCAATAACCTAACCCATCATGATATTTTTACATAGGATTGGTTCATATTCATTACCGTGATTTGTGTCCACCACTTCTTCATCCTAAGTTTTCCCATATAGTAGTGGATAACCGAGAGAAACCTATACACTTTTGGACCTCACATAGCAGACACAGCATGCATGCATGTATGTATCATTTCAATAGACATTCTTCTAAAAGTTACTACACTTAATAAGTGATATTCATTACAGTACAATACATCTTAAAAACTAGTTACAAGGTGGTCATGGTACTTGGTGTTACAACTGTTGAACAAGTAAGCAACAACTGAAAACACACATAACATAACATTCAAGATAAAATTAGTGATAGTGATTTTAACGTGTTTTAATAAAATATCCAGTTTTACATGTAGACCTCCATGCCGATGAATTTAGACGATTGACATAGAGGACAAAAACTAAGCTTACTTTCACAATCTTTACAGAGGCAAAGATGCTTACAAGGTAATAAAACCATCGTCACTTCGTTGACTCTGCAGGCCTTACATATCATCATGTCTTTTGTATTGGAATTTTCCTTCGAGAGGAGATGAAAATCAAGCGAGCGGCCATTGCAGCAAGAAGCTGTATCATCGACTTCGCTGTCTCCGCATCCTTCTTTACTATCTCTACTTTGGACATATGCTTGCTGAAGGTTAAACTTGAGAGCAGCAATCATGTTTTCATTGTATCTGGCTCGCTGTTGCCATGCAACCGCTTCTACGCTCAATTGCTCCATTTGATCTTCAAGTTCCATATTCCTCTTGTTGATGTTCTCCACCTCCGTTTCTTTCTCACGAAGTTTCTGGAGGACTTTTTCTTCAATGATTGAAATACTCTGAAGTTGTGTTGCCTGAACTTTCTCTAAAATTGCTTGCCGCAATTGTTCACCCTGTTAGAGAGAAAATTAATTGATGTGGCGTCTTCATATAAGAGCGATATTTCCTCTCTTCATAGATGCCAAATCAGGTTGAAGTACAATATACAAGTTCAAAAGATTAACGTAATTATTTCTCTAGTAAGAGAACTTTCATAATGGACAGAAAAATAACATGAAGAAAAAACGCAACACAAAATATTATCTCTATCTTTGGCCAAATATCAAAACCATTGAGGGGATATATGATGATGACTCGGTGGGAGAGTTAGGAGTGGAAGGATAAGGGAGGTCAATGGTTCGATCATCACCCTCATCATATTACTAACAATATTAACAATGCTTGCTAACATCGGCTCTATTCCAATAAAAATATCAAAACCGTTGTCTAACAAGCACAAAAACACTGTATAAATTTCAGATCATGCAATGAAACACTTAAAAGATCCACTTACCGACCAACAAATAGGGCTTAACTGAAAGTTTATTACCTTGAATAAGTAACCAATAAGAAGCTAAACAAGACATCAAAACCAGAGCTAACCTGCACTTTGAGAAATCTATCCATCTCTAAATCTTCCTGTTGTAACTGACGACCAATATCATCCCCTATAAGTGACAATAAAGCCGAGTCCCCGGTTGAAGCCAGGCGGGTATTATCAAGCGACAAGCCCAGTCCTGTGGACACAGATCGTGGTTGCAGGAAATCCACAGAAGATATCTGAGAATTGTTCTCCAAAAAATCCTGTTCTTTTAGTCTCTTCCGCTCTGGTTCCAAACCGAAATTCCAATGCAAATCAACACCACCATCACTTCCATCAGCAGGAACCACAGGACCCGGAGCAAATCCAACAACATGAACTAAACCCCAAAAAATCAAAAACAAAAAATTCACAACACATCAAAATTTAGGGCTTAACTTAATATATGAAGTATGAACCCTAAAACTAAATCTATAAAACCCCCAAAAAAAAAAACACGCTGAAGAAAAACACTAAATAGACTTCAAAGATTTAAACTTTCAAGCAATTGAATCATCCTACAACATAAAAAGAGTAACGTTGACATAAAATTACCAAAAGGGTAATCACCAAAAACCTAACAAAGTTCGTTTTCTTCAAAAAAAAAAATAACAAATTCTTCATGACATTAAATTGATGTAGCTAGAAATTAAACAAATTAAAGAAACTGAAACCAAAGGATGAAGAATTTACATACATGGAGGAATGTAAGGTGGATGCTGAGACTGATCTTGCAAATCGGCAGGGTTATAAAAAGTCATCTGCTGCGACATCTGACCATCAATTGTTCGTAAATTTCTGAAACCAAAATTAAGAAAAAATGAACAATTAGAAAATTCAATTGCGAAGAGAAATTAAAGAAATAAAAATGTTTGGTAAAGTGAAAGATAGAAAGAAAGGGAAATTGTTTGAGAAGAAGGGTAATTAGTAATTACCTGAAAGATTTGGTTTGTGGTGGTGGTGGTTGTTGTTGTTGTTGGGTTTGGTAGTGGCGTTGAAACTGGTCTTGAAGGAAAGCCATGGATGAAGAATAACAAAGGGGGGGGGGGGGGGGGGGGGGGG
>JBBPBO010000001.1:78088273-78107272 GCA_037974295.1 Cicer cuneatum | reverse complement strand
GGGGGGGGAGAGAGAGAGAGAGAGAATGGCGAAAAGGACAATGCACAAGTTTCTTGTATTAATTTCCAACTGGATCAGTCCAACTTTGAAATTCGGATAATTATGGGCCAAAAAATAAACCGACTCAGTATTTTTCTCATTAAAAACTCAGCAGATTACTATTCGCACCCCCACTTTTCACTACTAATTCTGGTGCAGAATATTTTTCCCTTTCCCTTAGATATATTTAAATATATAAAGTTGACTTATTTCTGCCTATATTTTCACTACAGGGGAGTATATTAGTTTACATTATTTGTAAATGTATTATAACATACTTTTTAAATTTTTAAACATAGCTTTAAAATTAAAATGTTTTTTGAAGGGATTAGCATGAGTAGAAAAAGTAGGCAACTTCAATGGTTTGGCCAAGTAGTAAAAAGTCAAGTATTTGAATTTATAAGTTGTGAGTTCAATTTCTATTAGTGTTATTAAAGAAAGACAGAAATAAATTTTTTTGTAAGCATCTAGTGAACTTTGTTTGGATTGATGGAATGGAGTGTTACATAATAAAGTTCCATTGTTTGGATATTTTAATAATGAGTAGAACATGATGAAATTTTTTTCATTTTATTCTCCTCCAATTTAGGGTGTATAATATGAAATCCTACTTATTAAGTTCCATCATGTCATCAAATAACCAAACAATGGAATAGATATATTATTCCATTTTGCTCTGCTCCTTTTCACACCACTCCATCTCTTTCCATTTCATTCCGTTCATTTTAAGATATTCAATCAGAGTCTAAGATCTTCTCTATCTTAAACTGGATTATCATCACTTCACCCTAAATTTTTTTCATAAAATAAAAATAGGCACCAACAACACACTAATCAATTTATTAATAATTATTCCATATAAAAAAAATATTATTCCATGTCAAACCAACAAACTTTTGGGCCACTAGACTCAGTCCATTTTGACAGTTTTTTATAAATAATTGAATTTAAATTTTAAGCTAAAGTTAGATTATTTTGAGTTTTGTAAAAATAATAATCCATATTCATAATGTTAGCTAAAGCCTTAGTTTCCGAAAATGTGAACAAATCCTATAGTTGGGGGAGGACCACATCTAAAATCAAGGTAGAGTAGAGGTAGTGATGATGTAACATGATTAGTGATTACCAGTGTCAAGTGACTTTTCCTTAGCATGTATATAACTTCTTCCTTCTTTGTCTTCCGTTACCATGTCAATCTTCATCCTAAATCTTTTTTCGTTTATGACACTCCACATGCTCCACGGTAGGGATATACTACTTACTGCTTGCTTTTCTAATTTACCAATGTATATATATGACTTTATTCAATAACTTTCATTTTCTCAAATTATTATCTATGTTTATGTGTTTTTAATGTTTGTATTGTTGAAAGTTGTGTTATGTTTGATTTTATTTCCACCATATAGAGAGATCAAAATATTTTGAGCATTAAATAAAATTCATATTTATGTTTCACCATCTTCTAAAACACTATTCAATCAATTCTCTTAATATATCTATTCTTGTATGCATTTTCTTGATGACAGCTTTTATAGGTAATTTCATCCAGACTCATTTACTATCACACAAAATAGATTGTAAATTTGTAACAAGCCTAACAGCCATTATGATTCTACATTAGGGTATTGATGTGCTGTCTATTGTAAATATCTAATCACCCAAGACTAAAAGATCCAAAGAAAATGTTAACATGTTGCAGAATGTTCATTAACTTCATTTTATAATTGATAAAGTAATAAAATGTTGTTATCAATTGTACCACAAACACCCTAATGGAGTGTCTTGTAGTTACCAAATTTGAGTTCCAAGTTTACATCATATGATGTCTGAACATAAGCTAAAATTTTACAAATCGACATGCTTAAGACACATCTGGAGAAGGAGTTTTTCCAATCCTTGTTGTATCCAAAATCAGTTGTGGCATGCTGTTGTAGACTGCATCCTTCACATTGAACAAATTACAGTTGTTAAGTTCAATAAACTAATGAATGAAGTATTGTTCATGAAAAATATTTTTTTATCATATTTAAGGGTTAAACATGAACCTTCATAGAGGGTTGAAAACTTGGTGACGTATCAAAAGTAGTTAAATTTGTCAGCGGGGGTATAATAACAGATTGATTTGAGATGCTGCATTGTTCTGGAAAACTAAAACCAGGCCGCGCCAAACATTCATTGTTTGCAGATGAGACGATTGCACTGATGGAATTGTGAAATCCATTACCTTCATCCAGATTCAACTCGGTTGGAGAAAACATCACAGGTCGCGGTCCTCCTGATAAAGACATTGGATGCAAGCTAAAACCATTTCTCACCATTAACATCTGCATAATTTATCACAAGCACTAAAGTAACAATTAGTCAATGAAGGAATAATGGACCTATAAAACCTGAATTTGGCAAAGAAGTTTAAATTAGCTTATGCATCTCATTTTTTCATGAAGCTCTCTTATTTATTTTTTTCATAAGTTAATTGAGAAGCTCAGTAAGCTAGAAGCTAATCCAAAATGAGTTATATGGCCTGAATAACAACTTAATTAAGCACTTATGATATAAGGGTGTATGTATAAGTTACTTGTTAATATAACTAATGATACAATCAAATCAAATTATTTTCATATTAACTTAAAGTTGTTTTCATAAACTATCTTAGAGAGTTTATAGAAATTAGCCGAAAACAACTTAAGAACATGTCATTAGTTGTTTTGTTTCCATAAGCTCTCTCAAATCAAGGTTGAGCAACAATCATAATATATGTTGTTTATTGATCCAGTAGTTCATATCCTAGCTAGCACTTTATGATTTAATATACTACACTATGGAATCTGGTGGCCATGATTTTGTCGCAAGTTTCAAAGTGTAGCTTTTGTTAACATTATGGTAGCACGCTGAGATTCTACCAGACTCACTTTCAATCCAATCACACTGGCTGCAAAATATTTTAAGAAAAAATGACATAGGTGAAAGAAAACTCACTTGTACTTGAAGCTGAAGCTGCTTTAAATAATCTATGGCTTCATCTAGCATTGAAGCTTTGTCTGTCTATTAAAAACAAACACAAAGAAGAAGAATAAAATAACCACAAAAAGAAAAAAGAAATAATCTTTTGTAAGATAAATTAAAATAATGGATACATAGATTTTGCAAATATGCATAAATATATAGATATACCTTGTTAGAATTTGGAATCAAATTCTGCAAAGCTTTCATTTTCTCGTTAATCTTACTTCTCCTTCTCTGTGCATCAATTAAAATTCATCCGAAAATTAAAAATCAGAAATATTTGTCAAAAAAAAAAAAAAAGGAATTGAAGGGTAATAAAAATGGAACCTTTTCAGACAAATTATGAAACTCTGCAGCTCTGCTTCTCTTTGAGGAAGAACGTGGTGGTGGGGTCCCCTTTGAAGATGGCAACTCTGAAGCCTCAGCATTCTTCAACCCAAAAAAAAAAAGATGATAAGATCTATCAAGTTATTTTGGTTATTGAGATTTGTAAAGCTATAAAATAAAGTAAAATTAGGGTATTTGAATATTGGTATTTATACCTGAGCAGAAGAAGTGAAATTAGGGTAATTAGGATAAGGATCAGAGAAATCAAAAGAGGGAGAAGATGGATTGTAATCCGAAGCGGAATGGTTGAGGTTTGGATCCATGAATTGGTTGAATAAATTGGAGAAATCTTGTGAATCAGAAGGAAGCAATGATGGTTGGTGAATATGATGGTGAGAAGTAGCCATTGAAGTTGTTAGAGAGAGAGAGAGAGAGAGAATGATGAGTCTCTGAGAATTGATATGCTAAGCAGCAGCAGCAACAGCAACAACAGCAACAGCAGCTTTAGAAAAATAGGACAAAAAGATGACGTTGTTGTTTATGGAAGCGGGATTAACGTTTTAAATTGGTATTCTTCTCTCATCTCTTTATTTTCTTCTTAAATCTTCCTATTCAAATCTAAACTCTAAATTCAAAATATTTCTACATACAACATTTCCTCTCTCACTAATCATAATAATATTTATATACGATACTTTTATAAATAAATGTATTTTGAAAAAATAAATTATAATAATTGACAATTTTTTGTGATACATAAAATATTTTATTAATCACTAAATGTATATAAATAACTATTTATTTAAATATGTCTCTTTAATTACTTGAAGTTCTTTATTATCCACTAAAACGTAAAATATTAAATAATATTTCATTTTAGTAATTAAAAATTATTAAAGTCGATTTACAAGTTAGATTTTAGAGAATTTTAAAATAAATACATTTAAAAAATTAAGTCTATATTTTAATATATATTTAATATTATTACTTGTTTTTTTTATTTTTTTTAAATATTAAATATATATGATTAATCAAAATCACGTCTTATGAAAACTCTAAGTACACTGTTTGTTTTTATCAAAAGTAAAGCACTTGTGTCTTTTTCTGACAGTTTTCTCATTCGTTTCTAAATTATGAGTATCTCCCTCCATCTATATACTACAATGCAATTGAATATATAAGAGTCTACATTCACATGTAATATTAATTCTATGATGATTTAAAATGAACCCAAACTAAAGAGATTTCTTAAAAATAGTGTGTCTACGTGTGTGTAAATATGCAGATCTTTTATATAGTGATATAGCGATTTTTTATCTTTATGAAGACAGGTCTCAACTCTCAATTATTGTAAGGAAGCGATAAAATAAAATATATATATTTTTTAACAAAGAAAATTATTGGTAGTCTGCTATGCAATACAATTCTCTTCTAGAAAAAACTGATTATTTATTGCAGTGTCAGATACAGTTTTGTTTTTATTCTTTTCTTGCCGTGTTCATCAATATTGGTTCTTTAAGATTATGAAAGAACGAAATATGCTAATATTTGGTTTTGGGGTGAGACTGTTCAAGAAGTTACTTAGTGTATCTTTTGAAATGTGAAATTAATTATGAGATATTTAAATGTTACTTGGTAGAATTGATTTTGTTTTAAAATTTAAATATGTGTGTGAATTCACGTTTTTACTATTTATTGTAACTTGAAAATAGATGTTCCATTATCAAACAAAACATACTACTTATAAATTATTTTACATTAAATTTCATGTTAATATATCAAAATATAAATTATTTTATATTTAATTTATTTTTAATTAAAATCATTTCATTTAAAATTACTTTACATTAAATTTCATTTTTAACTAAAATTAATTTTTTGTTAACTCAAAATTAAACATGCACATAATATAGATTTTACAATGAAATATTAACAAAATTATCTTATATTTTTTAAAACGAAATACAAACAAAAATCAATAAAATTTCGTATTTAATAA
The DNA here is from genome assembly GCA_037974295.1 of Cicer cuneatum. Taxonomy (NCBI): domain Eukaryota; kingdom Viridiplantae; phylum Streptophyta; class Magnoliopsida; order Fabales; family Fabaceae; genus Cicer; species Cicer cuneatum. Next base: position 78,101,904 of record JBBPBO010000001.1, on the reverse strand, counting down.
TAATATATCTGAAATACAATTCAATTAATTTAATTTTTTTTAATAATTCAATTTATTAATCATGAAAAATAATTTAGACAAAATTTAAATTTTTATCTTGTAATTTATTCGGAGGGAGAGTGAACTAAGACTACATTACATCCTATTGGAAAAAAAGAATTGAAAAGAAGGAATGAAAAAAATAAAGGAAAAAGTGAAATACGTCATAGTAATCATCACCTTCTTATCTAACCAAAAACGACAAGCAAGACCAATTTATTATACAACCAAAATTTGCAATTCCCGAGGCTGCTTTTGGTACCGTGTTCGTGTTACTTTTAATTTTCCCGTAGAAAATGAAACACCTATCTCTGATTTTGTTAGCTAGAAGAGTTCCTTTTTTGCTAGAGTTCATAACTACCAATTTTGGTTAGGTGTTAGTGTACGGGCTAAGATCTACAAGAAAGGATCCATGGGCTATGGGCTCCCCATAAGTTTTCTAAAAGGCCCTTCACCATTCCATGATTTATTCCACATATCATATGTTATCATAATGCAATTTGTATAATAATTTATGTGATGTCATCTGGTAGGACCTAGGTCAAGTTCAATGCTTTGTCCAATCATAATATTATGTTGGATCGTTTGGGGTGCTAGGAATGATGTTTTCAAATGATACAATTTAAAAGCTTTGGTTCATGCCAAAATACTTGTATCGATGTATATAACACTAAACTTTCCTACATACTTAAACTTTTGATTTCTCTAGCTTGGACTATTTTGAGTTTGACATGGATAAATTTGCCATCACTCAAATTCTTACAAAGCCTGAAGGACCTCATCACCTATATAAAGTAATTTTTCTTTGGCTATTAGGTTAAGGGTCTAGCAATCATTCCACATGTTTCAACAAATCTTCGCTAATGCCCTACCATCATTCCTTTTGCTAAGATAATATAGCCCAAATACTTAAGTTCAACACTCTAAAACAACGCTTTTGAAAACACACAGGACCAAATTTCTTCAAATATGGTCTGAAATAAAGCTTAGAATGTGACACAAGCATTGATTGTATAAATCTAAAGGACATTACCAAGTATTTATTTTTATACTGGCCCCCATATATGTTCTAAAAATTGTGTTATGAATGTAGCTCACCTTTCCTTATAATCTATGAAGCACTAGGAGAGAAACATGAAATACTTCATCTAATTCTTTTTATAAGAAACAATTGAGTTAAAATTTGATCAACAAAAGTTAATATTCATATATGAATTAGAGAGAGTATTATCTAAGTTAAAAGGAGCAACTTATGAAATATAAGAGGGATTAAATCAACTCTCTTTTATAAAAAAAAGAACCGGAGAGAGTATTATCTAATTTAAAAGGTAATGATTCCTAGCCAAAACATTATTAACCACACAAAATAGAACCAAAGGGAGTACTATCTAAGTTAAAAGAATAAAAATCTTATATTGCTTCTAATAGAAAAATTAACATGATAAAAAAATAGGGAATGAATCATCCTTGCCAAAACACAGTTAACGACACAAATATCTCAATTCTATCATGATTAAACTCCCACTCATTCAATACTAAACTTTCCTCACTTCTTATCTACTGACATTCTAAAAAAGATTTTTTTTTTTCTAATGCACACAAATAAGATAGTTTTGCACACTACATAAATTTATTTTCTACAATTATTAGATTAATAAATCTCATCATATCTCGTTTGACCCGATGAGACTTATTAATTTAAATGTAGAAACAAACTTGTGCATCATACAAAACTTAATTCACTTGTTCATTATAAAATTGAACTTTTAAGAAAACCATACATGATCTCAAAAATATGCTTTCAATCAGAATAATCCGTCCAGAAGTATACTTTCAAACAGCCTAAAATGAATTTTTTGGATGGCATCCAAAGTCGTTTATTTAGAGGGTGGAGAAATTCATGATTTTTTTTGTCCTCTAGATAATGTACTTTCAGACGTAACTGTGGTCTGTGGTCTTTTTGGAATCATAGGGATAAAAGAAACACTCTATACCGTTCCTATCAGCTTCATGCCATTAAACCATTTTAATGTCTAATTTACCTTGTCTATGTTTTATTCCATACATCAATCATATCATGAATCCAATAAGAGCAATATAATGAGCAATGTAAAATTTCCCAAATGTAAAACAAAAGTTAAGAAATATTCCTGTATCCAACACCAATTATCTCATGTGTGTCATCTTAACTTGGAGATCATTGGTTTCCACAAATAAACCAAAAAAAAAATGATAAAAAATAATTTTTTGGCTAATTCTAAAGGGCCATTTAATAATAAGTAACAAAGGCACCAGAAACTTTCAACTTCAATTAAGCAGAATTTCCTGACTAATTGTGCCAGTTTTCTTGACCTCTATGTTCATCTTATATGATAGAAAATAGAATTATTTGAGACAAATTTCATCATGTTGCCAAGCCTGTTGTCTTACAAATTGGGCAGAGATTCTTATGCATTAGCCACTGTTTAATACAGTCAGTATGGTAATCGTGCCCACAATCCAACGATCCAATATCATCGTCGATTTTATACTCCTCCTGTGTTATCACATAATTCAAGTTGTAAGAACAAGACCACATGTGAACATGCATGCAAATGACATAAAAAAACAGCAAGTAGTGTTTTGTTTACCTGACAAACACAACAGGGTTCTGCTTCATTCTGAAAACCTGATTCAGCTGAATATTTCTTCTGTTTCAAATGTTTCATAATGGTCTCTTCATTCAATCCTGTACTCACATTTCCAATGCGTTCTTCGAGAGCCAATAACTCCTATTAGATTCACAAATGTTGCATAATAAGGGACCCGCATGAGATAGAGGAATATTATACATTTTCATTAACACACGCATGCAATGTTGAAACTAGTTTTTTTACCTCGTAAGACATGTTATCAACATCAAGCCGCATATCCCTGTGTCGATCATGCATATCAGCAATGGTAGAAAACATTGAATGGTCGAGAATCATAACATCCTATAACAAAATTAAAACACAAGTCTTAAAACAAGATCTTAGTATAAATATAATAAGCCATAGCTCATACACAACCTAAATGAGATGATCAACACAACAATTCATATAATTTTATTGTGTTTTCAACAATGGAACAAGCTGATCAAGGGCGGCCACACACTATGACCCCCTACACCTGGGAACTTAAGAAAACCAAGAAACCTTCATATGCATTTATACGAATAGTTTCTATCAAAACAAGGGAGAACGTATTATATACCAGAGCAGAAAACTGAGAAATAAGGTCCAGATTAGCAGATAAAGCATCCAAAGGCATGGTCTATAAGGGATTTTAAATTCACCCTAAACATTAGTTTAACAACCAAAAATTTCTTGGATTCCAAGCAGTATGTTAACAGAAGTGCATTGAAAAACTCACCCACATACGATGTTCAATGAGATTAGGTCTCTCAAAAGACTGACAAATATCTAGTTTCTAGTTAAGAATATGTTTATGCTATGAAACACAGATTCTAGACATCGAACACGACAATGAAATGTCGACACTGGTAATAATTTAAGAAAATGAATTAATTGAATGTAACTAATATACTGGTGTCATGTTGATGTCGGATATGGAGACACGCTTTTGATTAAAGGGGTCAGTGCTACATTGTGATATAGTTAAAACTCTTATACGGTCATGATCTTTTGAACACAACTTTATAAAGAAAATGTTCGTTTTCATTTTTAAAGTATTTGGAGCTTGGGCAACATCATAAAATAGTTATGAAAACTTCCATTGTTGGGCTCAAAAATAAAATGGAAACAAGTTGGATAGTGACTATAAGTTCCATCAAACACTTGATATCTAGACCTCGGATACAAGTCTACTACTTCCTTCGCCAGCAACAGCCAAAGATCGTAAGGAATAGGGAATTCCAAATTCATGCTCATGTTTTATAGCTTTAAATTATTTTATGGACCCCTCAAACACTTGATATCTAGACTATGTCCTGTTTGCTTCTTAATAAGAGTCTTATGTAACGTTTGGTCAACAGTTTAGATGAGAACAGAACAGAACTTCTTTTTAAAGATATGTAACACGTTAAAGTTCCGTCTAAAAGGGAAGATCCAAATAGAAAGAAAAAAAATTGGCTTGTAAGGTGCGATTGCCTCAGCTCTGTAAACTCTAATTAAGCATTAGCCCTAGTCAATTTGGGGCTTGAATTTTTTTTCTCAATGCACCCCCTCACACCCAATACTACTGGACTTTTCTCTACGGTGTCGAGTTAATGGCTCTAGGATAGACTTCGATATCATCTTAGAATTTGAGTTGGACATAAGTCAACGCTTGAAAAATGAAAACCGACTCATAAGGTTTCATAAACTCTATTTAGGACTTATCTCTAACAGATGAACTGAAAATATCTTTGAGTGCAAGTCTGATCAGAATAACGAATAAATGAGAAGTCATTGGAGGGATGATAGGGCCAACTTAACGATTCAACACTTGAAGCTAAACAGATCAAGTAAACATATTGTTTGCTCCATAATGAATTAGAATTGAACCAGTTCTAAGACACTATGGAACGGTGGATAAATCAGTAATAAAAATGCTAAGAAAGCTTTACTTGACATGAGTGCATTGTCAACATATACAGCTAATTTGAAATAAAACTAACCTCAAACCGCAGGTTCCCACCCCTACGCATGAGGCCCAACACATTGCGGAGCTGCACAAAATATACAATATGTCAACTCCAATAAAACAGTTATTCATAAAAGATAATAAAATATTACAACTTGAAAGTGTTACACAGCTATATGAACAAAACATGGAAATTGTCATGAGAAGGAGGCAAGAGAATATAAACAACAAATACAAGTTAAATTATTGACAACTTTTTTTGCCAAAGTGGCAAGTCAACTCAAGCAACGCAGTTAAACCTATCATGATGTTTGAGCAATCACATAAGTATAATCATATTTGCTACAATAATAATCAAAGAGAAGAGAGAATGGAATACGGACCTCGGATACAAGTCTACTACTTCCTTCGCCTGCAACAGCCAAAGATCGTAAGGAATAGGGAATTCCAAATTCACTATCAGCTGACCTCTCCAACCATGAAGATGATCCTGTGTTCACCCCAGATGGCGGTCCTCTTGATTCAGAAGAAGTAGACGCACCACGCAAGGTAGAATAGTTATTGCTTGAACTTCCAGCTTCAGAACCAGGAGAAAACAAGGACCGACGAACATATTCAGATAACCTGCGCGGATACTGCTGAGGATTAGGACGAGAAACCCACGCTGAGACAGACGACGGATTCATAGCTGGATTTGGTCCAGTCCGTGATGACGAAGCAACATTTCCTGGAATACTTAAATTTGCATTACCCGAAGGTCTAGTTGGATTTCGAGCCACGTTTCTTACATTTGTTGCAGGTACGAAAACTGGGTGTTCTAAAATGTTTCTAGGCATACTTCTTGAGCTTGCTCCCTCATGTGGTTGATTATCCCTATCTACGCATATAACTGAGTTTGAGGAATGGTTGTTTGCTGAGCTAGAACCACCGCTCCACCTAACCGATTGCGCGCTCCTTGGTAAAGCGGGAACATGAATTAAAAGGGGCTGGCTTTGAGGAAGCATGGCATCAACCGGTGGTACTGACCTCAAGTCAAGAGAATTGTTGATAGGGTGGAACCTTTGCAATATTGGAGAAGACAAAGGAACACTAGGATTTCTGATCACACTCCCACTTGAGAATGAGGGGGGAGGAAGAGAAATTGGTTGGCTTGAAGGGTTTATCCTCAAACGAAAATTTCGGTGGAAGCTTTCTGAGCTTCCTGCAACAGTTGACTCGGGTATGCTTCCAGATGATCCGTCCCCGACACTCAGGCCAAGTCTTGCATTCACCTGTTCTGCCGATGCAGATCTGTTAAAATTGCTCCCTGCATAATCTTGAGTAGTAGGAAGAGCATTCCAAGCACTGCCATCTGTATGCTGACTATAGCTAGAACTTCCACCGTCCGACAATTGTCCAGCGTTCTGTTCAATCGCCTTTCTTTTACAAGATACACGGCGGGAGTCTAGAGAACAGCCCGGCCTACCATCGGTATCCTCAACAAAAATGGTGTTACTTCCAGAAGGAAGCAAAAAAGAACCAGAACTAATAGGAGGTGGCATATGTTCATTTATAGGACCACTAGACTTGGTCATGTTAGGATGTTCAACTTCCACACGATAGCTATTATCACTGCCATTATCTACTAAAGCAGCATTTAAGTTGAGATTTTGCGGCACCAAACGAGCATTGGAGTTACACATATACATAGGACCTGAATTGAGATTGTTCAATGAAAAAGCGTTGGTTGATTCAAAGTGTCTTTCTTCTAGTCTTGGACCAGCTATAGCACCAGTATTTACCGGAGGTGATAACCCTAGCTCCCTTTTCAGCTCGTTGTTGTTAACCTCGTTTTGTGTATTGCTGGAACTTGGCTCACCTAAGCTCCATCCGCTCAAATTCTGCCATGTATGGTTTACAGAGTTCCCTTGAGATGGGTTTATATCACCGGGGGAAAGAATAAATTCGGGTAATCGATTGTCGGCAGGAGTCCGCATGTTATTCCAGAAAATGTGCTGATCAACTGCAGCAGTACTTGATGTAGTTCCACAATCAAATTCAAAGGTTTCAGACGAGGAACCAATTGTGCCTCTCTGCCCTTGCATTGAGAAATGTATAAGTTTCCCAACTCAATACAGTTAAATATTCAAAAGGATTTCCTCAATAAACAGCAAGCGATGCACTGAGTTTAGCTGATCTGTCCAACAAAAAACACATGTGATCAGTAAGCATTAAAATTAAAAACGGACACAACTTGAAAAACTCACTATCAGTAAATGTTGTACGTCACATCAAATAGTGATCATCAGGGAAAAAACCTGGTTTGGAATAATCATTTCAAGATGAGTTGTGCCACTCGAACTATAATTTCTATTTCTAAAGCAATAGTTAATCTATTTTCAAAAAAAATTGATTCAATCTATGATACACCATAGCCACAATTCTATATTTTTCTTTTAATTGCAATAGCAGAAGGGCTTCAGCTGTATAGTGGTGCTCTTTGTATGATGGCATTGTCACACCGAATTTCATGATTATTGCAATATGAACACAACAATAAGAAGTAGCTAAGATCATCACATTGTGCAATAACATAGAACACTTTTTCAATCTCAAGACACATTTGATAATATAACTGAAAGTTGAAACAACAATGAGAGGTCAAAGATGCAATCATCTCTAACTTTGTCGGATTAAAAAAAATTACATATCAACAGAAGTAATCAAGAATTAAAAAGCTTGTGTGTTCTTCTACATTATAACACAAGATAACAAAACAAGCATACTTCAACCTAATAAAACCTTAAACTTCATAAGAACAAAGTTCATAATGGAGAACATGAAAACATTTCTAAACATCACAATCACAATCAATAATACCATTAGCAGTCAAGACTCTTATGAACTATACAACCCTTATGAACTATACAATCCTCCAATACAAAAAAAGCAGCATTGTCAATACATTAGTATCAAAAATAATTTACAAATCCACCAGCAATAAACAATAATTGGCATAGAATAAAACACAAAGTCAACTCCTTTTTACAGTAATGAACAAAACAAAGCAAAAAAAACTAAGATTTTTGCCAAAATCAGCAAAACCATAACAACACCGAATTGGGTATATAGCATCCACAACCAGGCTGGATTAAAAAATTCTACGACCAACAATAAAACTATGCTTCATCATGTTTAAAAAATCCCTAAATTGTTTTGGGAAAAAAAAAACTGATGTTCTTCCAACCAAACCTAGAAATGAAAATAATTAAAAACCCATAAAAATTCAAACTTTGATAGCTTTTTGAATCTAAGCAAACCAGAGAGTGATCAGACCAAAAAGAAAATGAATAAAAAAGTAAAAAAAAAACTTACCAGATGAAAATGAAACAAATCAAATCAGATCTATGAGAAAATCAATGGATGAGAATGACTGAAAAAACAAGAAAACAACCCACACCCATGTTGTTTAATTTCTCTCCGTTTTCCACACCTGGGGAAAGGAAAAAAAAAAAAACAAAGAGAGAGAGGATAGTGAGAAATGGAATGGAAAAGAGAGAAGAAATAAAAAAAGAGGTGGTGGTGGTGTTGTTGCTGCTTGTTGTTGGATGAAAAAAATGATATATATGTTTCAGAAAAAACAATTAGATAGAAAAAAAAAATATTTGAAGAGAGATTAAATTAAAGAGGTAGTAATCTTCAATTTACAAAAACAACCCAATTGAGAAGAGAGAGAATAGAGTGTGTCCAAAAGTCATATAACCTTCTAGGTGGAGACACAAGCAGCCTCTCTTTTAACAATGACACAATGAATCATATATATTTACTATTTACAAAAATTAAAATATAATGTATAATATTTTATCTATGAATATGTATATTGATATAAAAATTGAATTTAACACACATCTGGATAATAATTAGAGAAAATAAATTAATTATATACAACTAATGTATTGTGTCAAACAGTGACACACTTTCTTTTATCAATAGTGTTGATGGTTAGATATTTTATTATTATTAATATTAAGAAAAAAAAATTATTAATGAAGTTGATTGGTAAATATTTTATTAGTTTGTAAAATAGAATTGGATACTTTGTAAAATGTGAATAGGGCTGAAAGGTTGCTATACTGCCCTTGTTTGGAAGACATCAAACAAAAGAAAGTAACATAGTGCTAATGAATGGCCAGTGTTTGCTAACACAGTCTCCATTTCCCTAGAAATTTTTGAATTGAAATATTGTGTATCAAAAGCTATATCATGAAATATGCAATGTGGTTTTATAGAAAAAATAAATAAATGTATTGTGGCTATTTTGAGTAGTTTTTGTAAAATCACGTAACTGTTACTGTATTAATTTTATTATAAAATAGTTTTTGTAAAATCACGTAACTGTTACTGTATTAATTTTATTATAAAATTAAATATATATTAATTTTTGTTTCCAAATAAATGTTGATCATTAAATTTTTTATATAGATTAAGAAAAACTATAAATATAGAAAAAATAATATTACAAATTTTATAAAATTATTAATTATTAAATCATTGTTATAAATGTATAATAGAATATAGCAACTTAATTTATAAAAAAAATATAATAATTTAAAGATGGTGCAAATAATATTAATTTTAAAAGTAACGTTAGAAAATAGTTAATGTTGTATTGATAAAATCAAAAAACATTTATTTTAAAATATTTTGCATATGTCAAAACAATACTTATTTTAAAACGGATAAAATATTATTTAGAGTAATTTTTATAGTATTATCGAGTATTTATATATGTTGACCAATATGATATGATGCAATTAACATATAAATGGACCTATAAGAGTGTGGTCAAATGCCTTTAAAAAAAGTTAATGGTGGTATATATTTTTATACGTATTAGACTATAGAAAAATATATATTTTATTAAAACATCAATTTCTTAAATGAATTTTAGAATCTCAAAAAAATTAAATCTTATGTCTCGGTCAAAAGATATCTACGAACTTAGTAAAAATTAACCGTTATATTGAATTCAATTATAATTTTTTGTTGGTGAGGATTTTGAATACAATTATACTAGTTTAAATATAATAACTTATGTAACTTATATGATGAGTATTATTTGGACAGAAACATATATGATTAATTATTTTTTTTACAAAAACTTATAGAATATCACAGGTTACATTTTTATTAAAAAGTAGCGTAAAACTCTCACGGCAAAACAAGAACCATACCCACTTCTCAAAACCTTTGTTTCCATTGTCTTCACGCCAAGTACCCCACTTCTACCACTCTCTTTTATACCATCCACTTCTACCACTTTCTTTTTTATATTTGGTTTTTGGTTGTCTCCTCTCTTTTGTGACTTTAGGATTCAATTGATTTTTGAATAAAAATAATAATGGAAATGCAAATGATTTTTGTAAAAAATAAAAATATTAAAATAATGCACGTGGCTTTAGCTATAAAAATATTAAAACCATATGACATGCATTATTACTTCTTTCTCAATATGTTGTGTCCAAAATCTTGGTGCTAGACTGTGTGAAATTTGACTAACTATTTAAGGACTTTTTGTTTTGTTTTGTGTTTGTCTCATATATGATAATGATATATCCCCCATTTTGGTAAGGTGGAGAAATAATGTTGCTTGAATAGTAAATATAATAAAAAAAGAACCGAATGTGAAACATCCTAGGGTCCCCAAATTTGAAGTCCGTGCAGTTTTAGGTGAAATTTAGCCAAAGTGTTAATGTATGCCTGCAGCATGCCTGATTGTGATGATGCACAAATAGCTTTTGTGCATTTGATGAGATACAACCAATTTATCTATGAATTTTACTTTGCTTTAAAGAGGTGTGAAGACATGGAACTTAAAGCCCCTGTACCACCTTTACAAGGGTAGTTCCACCATCACACCATAACCTCTTTAATTTAATTTCATACAATTCATGTTGCAATAATTACAATACAAATTCAATCTCATGTAGTACATTAATTAAAAAAATAGTAAAATTAGTGACAAAAATTAAAAATAGAACATATAAAAATTGTCATTATTAATTTAATTTTTGCAATTTTTCTATCTAAATTTTCGGTTTTGACGAAGATTAATTACATTTAAATTACGATAAATATTATATATATGTATATTTATAACATGCTTATTAAAAAAAAATTACAAACATTCTTTGGCATTTTTTGTTTTTGTTGAAAAGAGTTCAACCCATCAACTAATGGATCCTGATATTTAAACGGTGGTGTGTGCCATTGCACGAATCATGGGTATCTTATTTTATTCTCAAGTGAATTTGGTCATCTTTGTGCTTTCTTTATTTCCCTATATAACTCTTCTAAACGGGGTTACTTAATTACTTTGGTTTTCATGTGTCTCCACTAGGTGTAATTTTTTAATATTATATTGTGTTTGGCCATTGAATCAACCTCTTTTTGTCTTTCCAATTTGATCGATCCCTTTGATTAACAATTCATCGAGTGATGGTCCCTTTGAATAACAATGCCAATGGAACCATTAATTTGTTGGAATATGGATCCTCTAAGCGAATATCGAAAGTGTTCCATGATTCTGACATTTCTGGCAACTTGTGTGTATATCATCACAATTCATAATATCTACGCATATTTATATTACTTTATTTTCAATTTAAAAATGCTATTATAATTTTTACACAATTTCTTTAAGCAACTTATGTTCTGTGCATATTTTATGTAATTATTGTGAAAAATATATATAACAGTTGATGTTAGTTTTTTTTAGTAATGTGTTAAGAGTGGGGTTTGACTCATCTACTTCTTTACCATTTTGCCCTTAATTCTCCACCTTAACTATCAAATTTTTTTTATTAGAGGTAATTAAAAGATACTTAAGTTTAGGTGAAATTTATTAAATTAATTACATTGATACTATTATATAAAAGTGCATCATACTTTAACTGTGTAACAATTCTTTATATAATTATTTTAGTTTTATTTTTCTTTTTAATTATTTTTCTATTTCTTAGACTCAACCATAATTCTTAATATGGTATCAGAGCAATAATAATTATTCCGTAATATTCTTTTTTCAAATTTTCTTTATCCTTTCTTCCTCATTTTGAATCCACATGTGTGATTCTTCATTCTTTTTCAACTTTGTTGTATAATATTTGTATATTCAAGATTAAAGATTATTTGTGATTTATCATACGATTTTTAAAAAGTTTAATTGTTGATTAACCATTCTTCTTTGGTGATATATTTTACTATAATTTCATTGTTTTTAGTTATCGTTGGCTTTCTCTTTGTGCTTCTACCATATGGTAGTAAAGCAATTAACATTTTCTTTGTTCTTTTACTCTATGGTATTAGACATTTCTCATTCTCTTTGTGCTTCCATCATATGATGGTTAAATTTTGTTAGCCAATTTTGACATTTGAAGATCCAAGAATGAAATTCTTGATTCTATATTGGAGCTAGTGCCGTGGAGACCTTGGAAAATTTTCAAGTTACCTCAAAGTAGGTTGAAGACTTCGACGAAAGTTATGCACATCGACTACAAGTTGAAAATGTTGTTACATATTTCCAACTTGTGGGGGGACTATCAGAGGTAGTTAAAAGATACTTATGGTTAGGTGGAATTTGTTAGATTAGTTACATTAATAACACATATAAAAGTGCATCATACTTTAATTATGTAACAATTTTCCATATAATCATTTCAAGTTTTATTTTTCTTTTTAATTATTTATCTCTTTCTTGAGCTCAACTATAATTCTTAACACTTTAAAAAAAAAATCCATAAATAGTTCATTGTACGACGACTCTTAGCATAATCAAAAATTAAATATGCATATTTTAAAATATGTCTTTAATTATCTTATATTTATTTATTTTTACAATAATCTTATTTTTTTTTTATAATTTATGCTTTTGCATCTATAATAGGGTCAGGTTTTGGTTTTAGCCCTTTTAAAAAATATATATTTAGACTTAGTTCCTATAATTCAAAATCTTCATTATTTTATTTTTTTTATAGATGTGATGATACAAAACTCCACTCAAAATGCTCATTATTTTATTTTATTTTTAATTGTATGGATAGTTTTAGTCCTTAAAAAAAATGAGAGTTAGTCCTTATAATTCAAAATGCTCATTATATTTATTTTATTTTATTTGTCACTTATTTATTGTCACGTAGTTACAGTTTAAAATATCTACATCGATTTTATCCAAAAAAAAAAAGTTTAATGTACAAGTCTTAATTATAAAGCACAACGAGTAAAAACAAATGAAAAAGTTATGTAGTAATGAGAAGTTGTTTTTAAAAAAAAAAAAGTTACAATGAGTTTTATCAAATCAGTTTAGTTTTTATAATCTAAAAATTAATTTCGTTAATAAATTTTAATTAAGTAAATCAGTCAGAAGCACCATGCAAGTTTGACCATTAAATATAATAATTATTGATTAGAATTTATTTACTTATCAACCAAACTTCAATATGCAATGACATATTCCATGGAATTGAGGAATAAGAAAAAATATTAAAATTAATTTGATAATAAATTAAATATAATTTAATGAATAAAATAAATATATTTATTTAGTAATTATATTGCGTATAAGGAGAGTATGCCTATACTATAACATTTTGTAAAAAAAATAAAACTATACTATAACATTAGATGCTATAATTATTTCGAAAAAGGGTTTAGGTAATTTTTTTAGGTAATTGATAAATTATAGTAAATATTTTTTATAAATCAATCTAAATATTATCTTCAAAAAAAAATCAATGTAAATATTTTAAAATAGCAGTATGTATTGAATTTAAAATTTAAAATAAGCTAACAAATCATTGATATTTAAAATTGTATTTCCAAATATGTATATTATTTTAAAAATTATAACATAATTATCAATACTTTTTAAATATTTATTATTATAAATATTGTTGATAAATTTATGTAATTCACTTGAATACTATATTGAATGGATCGGTATAAATACT
>JBBPBO010000001.1:78009255-78088023 GCA_037974295.1 Cicer cuneatum | reverse complement strand
ATCACACATTATATAAGCAATGTTATGATTAAAGAAATTTGAATTATTAGCAAAAAAGTAGAGATAGAACATGAAACTTATGCATAATTTTATTTTATCAATAAGTATTAAAAAAGTGAAAATTAGAGAATAATTTTATTTTTTAATCTGCATTATTCATTAAAATGTCTATAATAATACTAATTTCTATTTCAATTATCATTTATTATGTTATTTTCTTAATAATTTAAATCTTCAATATTACTTTTTAAGCGAATTGTATATTAAAGTAAATATACATACAATTTATATAAAATATAGAATTATTTTTTTACTTATTCAACTCAAATATAAATACTATTTATTTTATTTTTTTACATTATGTTTGTATTCTTAATTATTGTTTTCAATGATGTGTAATTGACAGCTATTGTCTTGTGATATTGATATTTCACATCATCCAAATATATATTCAATATTTAAATTATTTATTTTTCATAAAATATATTAAAAAAAATCATATAAAAAACCTCAACTGTTTCATATAAGTTTATTAATAATATCTGCTAAAAATATGTTCATTAACAATTTTTATCATTTTAATTTTCAAAACATAAAAAGTATTCATAATAAAATCATTAAGTGCCAATTACATATAAAAAATATATAATATATAACGTAAAATAAATAAAAGACTAAAATAATTTATACAACCAGCCACCTCCATAAAAAAATATCTAACTTTACACCTCTTTTCTTTTTCATCCATGAAAGAGGGATAGTTTATGTCATTTTTCTCTCGTATTTCGTCTCAAATTTCATCGTCTGAGCGTGACGTTTTGTTTGTTATTTTGGTGCAGCGTTGTTTGATTTCTTGTCTTGTAGTAATGTTAATTTAGTTCAAGTTGCATATTTGCTTTGACTATTACATATTCAGTCAATTGAGTTTCATGTCATCAACGTTACATATCTATATAAATGAACAAATACCAAACACTTTAATTTTATCACATTTATAAGTTTTTTACCGATTTATGCTATTAAGCTGAATGTTGTAAACTTGTTCGTAGATATATCCTTTTCAATTTTATTGATTTTAAATTTATATTATTCTCAATTGATATATTCTATTAATTTAAATGAATTAGTCTCGTTTTATTTTATTTTTAAAAAAATTATTAAAAAAAAAGTCTAAAAGCATTAAATGCCATGATTACAACATATCTAATTATATAAGAAGTTAAAATTTAATCAATCTAATAAAAAAGTTTAATCAGTTAAAAAATAAAATAAATTATATAAAAAATCTATTGTTCAATTATATTCAAAATTACTCTTTTTGGAGCAATATTAAGGAGAAACCACATTTTAAAGACTATTATGTTGGAGAAATTAATTAATTGTCAACTGCTACATTTTTTACTACATTAATATAATAATTAAAAAAATATAAACTTAAATATGAAATAGTTTCTGCAAATTTCAAAATTTGTGGTTTTCGTCACTTAAAAAAGACATCTTTGTTCTTACAAAATGGAATTGTTATTGATTTGGTCCCTAAAGTGAAACTCTTTTACAAACACGATAAGGTGGTAAATAAAATAGTACAAAAAAACACAATTATCAAAATTAAACTTTTAAATTATTCTCTTAATTACAATTTTGTTTGATCTCTAATGAAGGGTTAGGCAATCCTTATTTTCTCCAACAGGAGTTTCTCTTAATTTTACAATTCATTTTAAGTATCCGCAAAAATTTGAAATCTAAGATCTCTAAAATTTTATAATTCATTTTCGATAATTGGATGTTTTTTAGCACGACCAATAACTTAAAAAGAATGAATGAATGCAAAATTCTACCATAAAGGAGAACATATGATCCGTTATAATCAACATCATTTGGGCATTAAAAAATAACCTTAGATTCAACAATCAACATGTTTCTTTCCTTCGAGTTGTAAATTTGGTAAGTGGAACATTTAGCTTACTAGGAAGCAACGTAAAGAACCATATCTTATCCTTTATGGTAGAATTTTGCATGATTCATTTTTATGTTATTGGTCATGCTAAAAACATCCAATTATCGAATCTATAATTTGACAACCTCTTAATTAGATCAAATGCAACACTAACAAGGTTATTATAGGCTCTCTTGGTCGAGTACTTGTTGGACCATTTTGGTAGAAGATAAATCATTTGTTGTGGGTGTCTTTGTTTCAAATTTAGGCATTTGCACAGATTTTTGTTGACACTTTACTGCACTTGTTATTGGTTTGTAATTAATTTTACATTGAAAGGATAAAAGGTAGAATGAATAATGAATGAAAAGAATCAAAATCACTCTATTTCTTGTGTCTCAAGTAATTGCACTTATTTGTATTTTATATCAAGCACATGTTGAAGAAGCTGTTGTAACTAACTACTAACAGCCTCCATCTAACTTCTAAAACTTCCTAACTACCATTTTGAATTACAATTTCAACATTCTCCTTTATTCATAGTGGTTAAAAGCACTACTCTAAGCTTGCTCCTCATTACTTGAAATTTCAATTTCTTCAATGACTTTGTGAGAATATCAGCTCTCTGCTCATCTGATCTACAATGTTCCAACCTCAACTTGTCTTTGCTTACTTGATCTTTTAGGAAGTGGAAACACGTTTCAATGTGTTTGCTTCTTTCATGTGTAATAGGATGTTTGGCAAAGTCTATTGTTGACTTATTATCAATCAACATTCTTAGTGGCCTTTCATTTCTCAATCCCATCTCAGTCATCATTTCTGCTAGTCATAGAGCTTGACATGCTCCCATTGATGCTGCTACATATTCAACCTCACATGAAGATAAAGCTACTATGCTTTCCTTTTCTCTTTTTTGAGCACCATGAAACTGGCATTTTGTTTACCATAAACACATATCTCGTAGTGCTTTTCCTATCATCCTTGTCTCCACACCAATCAACATCTGTGTATCCTATCAATTCAGCATGCTTTTTTATCTGAGCTTCTAGGACATAGTAGTCCATACTCAACAGTTCCCTTGATGTATCTCAAAATTTTCTTTATTGTCAAATAATGAGGCACTCTTGGTTTTCTCATGTATCTACTAATTAGTCCTACACTGTAAGATATGTCATGACTTGTATTACACAAATACCTCAATGATCGTACCAATTGTTTGAACAATGTAGGATCAATCAGCTTTTCACCTCTTTCTTTTGACAACACCAACCCAGTTTCTGATAGAACAATAGTGTTATTGCACTCTTGCATATAAAATCTGTTCAACACATCATTGGCATACTTCTTTTGGTACATGAATACACATTTTCTCATAGTGACAAACTCAATTCCAAGGAAATATAACAATATTCCCATGTCTGATAGCTAAAACTCTTTTTTCATTCTTGTCTTAAATTGTGTTATTTCAACTTTATCACATCCAGTCAGTAATATGTCATTAACATAAAGACATATTAGTAGTGTAGGTAATACTGCTGACCTTTTAACATAGACTCCATGCTCATTCACACGTTTCTCAAAATGTTGTTCTAAGAGAAATTTGTCAATTCTCTTGTTCTAGGTCTTAGGTGCTTGTTTCAAGCCATATAGAGCTTTTCTCAACCTGTACACACTTTCTTCCTTAACCTTTATTTAATATCCTAGTGTTTGCTCTACATAGACTTCTTCATCCAATGGTCCATTGGGAAATGTTGACTTTACATCTAGTTGATGGATGGACCAACCTTTGTAACTAACCATTGACACCACAAGCCTCACTGTTTCAATTCTGGCAACTGGTGCAAATACATAATCAAAATCATGTCCAGGCCTTTGTAAAAATATTTTTGCTACAAGACTAGCCTTGTACTTGGCAATCTCACCATTAGGCTTCATTTTAATTTTATAGACCCATTTCACATCAATTGGTCTTCTATCCATAGGTAATGTCATCAGCTCCCAAGTTTTATTTCTTTCAATGGACTTAAGCTCCTCTTCCCTTGCTAGTCTCCAGTTTGGATCATTTAGGGCTTGATTACAACTAACTTGTTTTGATTCAACAAGTTATGAAAAATGCATCGATTATCCATCTACATTGACTGTTGTATCAGATACTACTTCATAATTGTTCAATCTTACAGAAGGTTGTCTAGTTCTACTATATCATCTTACTGGTTCTGGAGATGGTTTAGCTACTAAGCTTGCTTCTTGATTATCCTTAAGATCAATCATCACTGCACAACTAAAGCTGGTTGTAGCACCCGTTTCCCAATTCCATTTTTTAGACTCATCCACTAGAACATCTCTGCTTATAACAACTCTTCTTTTGTTTAGATCATAAAACTTATAAGCTCTAGTTGAATCATAACCCAACAAAACCATTTGTTCAACTCTATCATCCAATATCCTTATGTTTTGAGTAGGCACTTGTCTAAAGCATAATGAGCCAAATATTCTCAAGTTACTCACATTTGGTCTCTTACCAAACTAAGATTTTTTTTTTGTGTCTTATCACCCAATCTTTTAGTGGCACTTCTGTTCAAAATGTAGACAACAGTTGATATTGCTTCTCCCCTGAACTTATGAGACAACTTCTTTCCTTTTAGCATACTCATTGCCATTTTGAAAATGGTCATATTTCTTCTTTCTACAACACTATTATGTTGTGGTGTGTAAGGTGCAGTGAACTCACGTACCATCGCTTCTTTTTCACAAAAATCATGAGATTTATACCACAACTACTTTGTTTTTCTACCATTCGTTTAAATTTTTTAAACACATAATTCGTTCTTTTAATTAGGTAGATCCATATTTTCCTTGTAAGTTCATCAATGAATAACACAAAGTAGTTATTTCCTCATAGTGAAACTTCCTCAAATGGATCATAAACATTAGAGAATATTATGTCTAGTTTCTTTGATGATCTAGTTGCAACTTCATACTTGAATGAGTTCCTATGTTGCATGGCCTGACAACATTCTTCACACAACTGTTTTGGTATTTGAATTTTAGGAAGTCCTTGCACCATGTTCTTGCCCTTCAACATTTGGAGACTTCTAAAATTCAGATGTTCAAATCTTTGGTGCCGAAGCCAGTTATCACTCCTAAATTTAGTAGCTAAACACTGATTTTCACTAATTTAAATCTCAATCTTGAAAGTTCTATTCTTTGAGAGTGGTGGCTTCAACACTGGTCTCTTTGAACTATCAAACATATTCAATTGGCCAAACTCCATCTTCATTGAGTATTCATTCACCAATAACTATCTAAGACTCCAAAAATTATTCTTCATGTTTGGAACATAAAGTACATCACATATGAAAGATTGCTTACCATCTCTTGTTTGAATCAGTACTTTACCAACACCCTCAGCAATCATTGTGCTATTATCACTAAATTTGATCTCCCTTTTCACCTTCTCATCAATACTTACAAACCATTCTTTATTACTTGTCGTGTTGTTGGAGCAATCTCTATCAAAATACCATAATTCAGAACACTCATCATCTGAGTTAGTAGTAGCCATCAACAACACATCATCTTAGTCTGAATCATCAGCTTGTGTCATTTGAGCTTTATCTTATTTTCTCTTTACTTTTTTTGATTTACATTCATTAGCAAAATGACCCAAATTCTGACAGTTATAGTATTGTATTCCTTTTTTGTTTTTAATTGAGTTTCTTCTTACCTCATTTGTTTCCATTAGATTTCTTGCTGTAATTGTCACCATTGTTTTGATTCTTTGAATGTTCAGCACCTTCATCAGCTGTAATTGTGCCACTTAGACTTTCCTTTTCTCTTTTTATATTTTATTCATCTTGATTAGCCTTTTTACTTACCTGAACTTGAAGAGCTTGCTTAGATGTTTTTGTTGCACTCATTTCTTTCACCCTCAACTTATAAGCTTGTAATGAGCCTTACAATTCCACCATTATATGATCAAATTTTTATGTTAGAGTTGTTATAATCTTTTCAATAATTACCAAATAAGTTATTACTTCACCATTGATCTTCATCTGATTTGTGATGGTTTGCACACGATTAAAGTAATCAGCCACACTTTCAGCTTTTCCATTTGCAACAGCTCATATTTTCTCCTCGGGGCTTGAAGCTTCACCTTCTTGATCTTATCACCACGAGTATGATACTTAACCAAGATATCCAAACTTTCTTTTGATGTAGAGAACTTCGAAATTTTCTCACAATTATTGGTATCAACACTTTGTTGAATGTAAAATAAAGCCTTGCAATCTTTTTCCTTGAATCCTTGAACGTTGCTCATTGTGCATCTGTTGGATTTTGACCAAGCTGATCATACCCATCTTGCACCACTTCATACACTTCTTGAGCTCCAAACAATGACTTCATTGATGCACACCATCTTTCCTAGTTTTTTCCATCAAGAATTGGAAAATTCGATGGAAAATCCTAATTCATTCATGATTCCTTCTCTATTTGTCACTCACACTCGTGTTTCCCAAATTTTGAGTTCATCTCAATCACTCGTGTTTCCCTTTGATTATGAACCCATTTCTCGATGCCAATTGTTAGAATACTTTACTACACTTGTTATTAGTTTGTAATCAATTCTAGATTGAAATGATGAAATGTTGAAAGAATAAGGAATGAAAAGAATTAAAATCACATTATTTCTTGTGTCTCAAGTAACTGCACTGCTTTGTATTTTATATCAAGACATGTTGAAAAAACTATTGTAACTAACTACTAACAGCCTCAAACAAACTTCTAAACCTTCCTAACTACCACTTTGAATTACAATTTCAACAATTTTGAGGTTGACTTGATGATTCTCATGTTAGTGGAGATTTCTCATAGATTGAAACTAATTCTATGTTGTTTGTTGAAGCTTATGTCACCTCATATATATTGAGCAAAATACTATAAATGACAAAGGAATTAACAAGAAATAGATTAATGAACTTATTGTATTTGAAGACATCAACATTGTTTGTACAAATACTCATATGTGTTAAAAAAAAGTGACTACTCAAAACAACACCAGACAACTTAGTTTCACTTAATACATGATAATATCAAAATGTATAGTAATTATTTTAATTTATTTGTTTTTGATTATACTTAATCAAATCATATAATGATGCACATCATATTTATTTACGATAAGATATTGCACCAATATATATATATATATATTGTAAAAAACCAAATATCAATGAGTTCCGCAGGGGAGATTGATCAGTTTTGAAAACGAAGATTGTTTATTGTTCTCCGTTTTGGTTTAGTTTCTTTTTATCTAAACATAATTGAATCTTGCTAAAATGAACACACACAATTGTTAACCCAGTTCAGAGATAAAACTCCTACGTCTGGGGGACTGGATCTGACTTCGAATTATCACTATATGAGATGAAATGATTACAATGTATAAAAATGCTCTATTTTTTTTCCAGTTTTCTATGGTGGAATTCACTCTTTTTTTAGTTGCTGCCCAACTACTTATATACAAGTTTGTTACAAAAAGTAGTTACAACTTATTAATTGAAAACTAACAGTCCCAAGTTAGATTGACTTGTAAGTAACCATCCTAAGTTTTCTTAATTGAGTACCACTTTCAACAATTCTCCACATTGGTACCAAATGAGAAGCTTCAACTTGTGATTCTTCAAATCAGATCTTATTAGTCCTTGATCTCAATTTCTGGACTTGATCTGCAGCATATCCAAACAGTGTTTGAATTTGCTAAGTGTGACAGGTTTTGTGAACATGTCAGCTGGATTGTCACTTGTGTGTACCTTTGCCACATTTATCTCACCATTTTAAATGACATCCCTTATGAAATGCAGTCTGATGTCTATATGCTTGGTTCTTTCATGATACATTTGATTTTTACTCAAATGAATGACACTTTGGCTGTCACGATTTATGTAAACCGACTCTTGTATGACACCAAGTTTAGTGATCAATCTTCTCAGCCAAATTCCTTCTTTCACAGCTTCAGCAAGAGTAACATATTTTGCTTCTGTTGTTGATAATCCCACTATGTGTTGAAGATTATCTTTTCGACTGAATGTGTTGTTGAACACTGTGAACACATACCTTGTGAGAGATCTTCTTCTATCTAAATCTCCAGCAAAATCAGAGTCTACAAATCCTTGGACTAGTTTTGATGGTTATGAACTTTTGCTGTATTCCAAACATAAGCTTTGAGTTCCTTTTAAGTATCTTAGAATCCATTTAACAGCCTGCCAACGATTCATTCCTGGATTTCCCGTAAACCTGCTGGTGATACTTACAACATGAGAAATGTATGGTCTTGAGCAGACCATAGCATACATGATGCTTCCTATAGCACTTGCGTAAGGAATAGTCTTTATATCTTCTGCTTTCAGATTTGTGTTTGGTGATATGGCTGAAGAAAGCTTGAAGTGAGCTGCTAGTGGAGAGCTAACTGCCTTTGATTCACTTATATTGAATCTATTTAGAACCTTCTCAATATAGCTCTCTTGGGAAATTATCAGTTTTCCCTTTCTCTAATTCTAATGATTTCCATTCATAGTATCCTCTTGGCTGGCCCCAAATCCTTTAGCTGGCTTTCAACTTTTTTATTTCTTTCATACTTTTAGATGCTATTAGCGTGTCATCCACATATAACAACAATTAGATGTATGTGTCTTTTGATACTTGTTTATAATACACACAACTATCAAAATTACTTATAGCATAACTTTGACTAAGCATGAATGAATCAAACCTCAAATACCATTGTCTTGGTGATTGCTTTAGCCTATAGAGTGACCTCTTTAGTAGGCAGATCCAATCTTCCTTCCTTTGAATCCTAAAACCATCTGGTTGTTGCATTAAAATTATTTCATTCAGATCACCATGGAGAAATGTTGTTTTGACATCCATTTGCTCTAACTCCATGTCAAAGTGTGCTACCATGGCTAGAATTATTCTTATAGATGCATGCTTGACTACATGAGAAAAGATTTCATTATAGTCTACACCTTCCATTTGAGTGAATCCCTTTACTACTAGCCTTGCTTTGAACCTGGGTGGTTCAACTCCTGGAATTCCCTCATTCCTCTTGAAAATCCACTGGTTGCCTACAATCCTGGAGTTGGCAGGCTTAGGTATGAATTACCAAGTGTTGTTCTTCTCCAGTGATTTCAGCTCCTCAGTCATAGCTACAATCCATTTGTCCTTGTCTTGAGACTTGACAGCTTCATTGTAGTTCATGGGATCTTCTTGGTTGATTTCTTCAGTAGTATGTAATGCATAGCTGATCATATCTGCATAACCGTATCTGAGTGGGTTTTAATGTCATTCTTTCTCTGTTCCTGATGAGGTTATAATCACCTAATTCCTGTTCTGGAAACATATCATGTTCTGCTGGATTTGTATCAGTCTTGTCTTGCTGTTATAAAACGGAGAATGTTCTTGGTTGCTGCTGTTCTGAAACGGAGAACGTTCTGGGTTTTTGTTGATCTTTCTCCGTTTCTGTAAATTGCTCCACCTCAAGATCAAACCTCCCCCCATCTTCAGTTTGATGTGTACTTTCATTTTCAGCCTTGATTAAGGACTTATATAGATCAACTTCATGAAATTTATCATCTCTACTGATGATACATTTCCTACTTTCAGGACACCATATTCTATAACATTTCACACCACTTGGATATCCTACAAAATACCATTTCTTTGCTCTAGGAGCTAACTTCCCTTCATTTACATGGTAATATGCAGCACATCCAAATATCTTCAGATGATTGTACTTTGCTGCATGTCCAATCCACATTTCTTGAGGGGTTTTTAGTTCAATTGCAGTTGAAGGACTCAGATTTATCAAATAACAAGCTGTATGGATAGCTTCACCCCAAAACTGTGCAGGCATTCCTGCATTGGACATAATGCATCTCATTCTCTCGAGCAAGGTTCTATTGATCCTTTTAGCTAGTCCATTTTGCTGAGGTGTGTGCCTCTCAGTCCTATATTTGTTCACCCCATGAGCTTTGCAAAAACTACTTAATTCTTCACTACAGAATTCAAGACCATTGTCTGTCCTTAAGGTCTTAATCCTCCTATCAGTTTTGTTTTCAATCATAGATTTCCAATCTTTGAAGGTTTTGAATGCTTCATCCTTACTTTTTAACAAATAAATCCATACCTTCCTACTATAATCATCAAGAAATGTAATGAAATACTTGTTACCTCCATGTGAAGCAATATTTGCAGGACCCCATATACCAGTGTGAACATATTCCATAATTTCTTTTGAGCAATGTTTCCATATAGAGAACTTGACCATATGCATAATTCCATACACACAATGCTCACAAAATTCAAGATCACCAATCTTGTCCCCACCTAGCATGCTTTGTCTGTCCAGAATTTGCATTCCCCTTAGACTTACATGTCCCAACCTTTGATGCCACAAGCTAGCTTTGCTTGATGTTTGAACTGCCACTATTGTCGTTCCTGTCACTGCTTGACCATTGAGGATATAGATTCCATTATCTCTTTTTCCTTTCATGATTATTAATGATCCCTTTATGACTTTTATAGTGCCTTTCTCTGCTTTGTATGAACAACTAGCTTCTTCCAGCATTCCCAGAGATATTAAGTTCCTTTTCAGCTCTGGAACATGTCTGACTTTTGATAAAATCTTCATAGTTCCATCTTCTAGGTTCAGCTTGATTGAGCCAATCCCAACTACCTTGCAAATTGATTTGTTACCCATGATAACCTTGCCTCCATCAGTTTCTTTGTAGTCAATGAACCAATCTGTGTTTGAAGTCATGTGAAATGAACACCGTGAGTCAAGAACCCAATCATCCTCCATGATTTCAGTTGAATTTGCCATAAGAACTTCTGTGTTTTCATATCCTTCAAATGCTACTGAAGCATTTCCATAATCATCATCACTATTTGATCCTTTCTTTTCTTTCCAATCTGGGCATTCTTTCTTGAAATGTCCCTCTTTATTGCATATGAAACACCTCATTTTAGACTTGTCCTTTTCTTTATTCTTGAATTTATTCTTCTGTTTTTCATTCTTCCTCTGTGTTTTAGCCTTGACAAACGGCCCATCACCACTGCCTTCTTCTTTCCCATTTGACTTCCTCTATAATTATTTTGATATTAGTGCAACTTATACTTTTTTTAATGACGAAGAATCTCTACCATAAAGAAGTGTATCACATAGATTTTCAAGAGAACTTGATAATAAATTTATCAACAATAGTGTCTGATCTTCATAATCCAATTTTACATCAATATTTTCAAGATTTAACACAATCTTATTAAACTCATCCTTATGATCCTCAATTGACCTCCCAGGTTGCATCTTGAAAGTATATAACATTTGTTTTTAAGTATAAACAGTTCGCGAGTGATTTAGTCATGTATAAAGATTCCAATTTAAGCCAAATATATGCTGCCGATGTTTTCTTCGACACTTCCATTAAAAATTTGTCTCCAAGACTCAAGATTAAAGCACTATGAGCCTTTTTCATGATATCCTTGTTTTCCTTGTCTGAAAACGTGGATGCCATGTCTTTCTCTCCTCCTATTGCTTCTGTCAAATCTTGATGAACCAAAATCATTCTTTCCATTGAATTTATCAAGTACATACCTTGTTGATGTCATCTTCGTGAATCGTGAATCGAACCCGAGCCAGTTGTCGTAAGAAACCAAAGATCAACGAGGTTCGCAGCGGAGATTGATTGAATTAAAAAAGGAAATTGATTAGTTTTGAAAACGAAGATTATTTATAGTTCTCTATTTTTTGGTTTTGTTTCTTTTAATCTAAACAGATATGAAATGATTATAATGTCAGTTTTCTGTTTTTGTACAAAAACTGAAAATTCACTCTCTTTTTAGTTGCTATCCAACTACGTATATACACGTATATAAAAGTTTTTTACAAAAAGTAGTTAAAACTTATTAACTCAAACCTAATAACCATAAGTTGGATTGACTTGTAAGTAACCATCCTAAGTCTTTACCACTTTCAACACTATCTTTTACAATAACATCATGAATTTTTTATTTCAAAATAATATCTTGTTGATTAATTTGATTATTTTAATATATATGTTTGCGTTAAATCTTGAATTGAATAGCATAAAGGTTATATAAATTTATCAAAACAACAAAAAATTAAAAATATTGGTGATCGGTCCTTATAAGAGATTTGTTAGTAGAAAGATTTGATATTAAACTTATTGATATAAATTTTTTTTCGAGATAAATAGACATTTTTTTCCGTCACTTTACATTCAAAAATTATCTAACTGAGAAATACGTTCTAAATTATTAGTTATAAATTGAGAAATCATGAAACAAATAATGAACACATTACTAACATATGAGTTGTTGGAGTGGTACAACACACACTATTTTTTTCTTCAACTAAAAGATGAAAAATTCTACATGAATTTTTGAAGTTGTTGATAGGCTTTATTTTATTTTTTTTGAAAAATATTGAAAAAATGAATTTGAAAATACTTGCCAAAAAATTTCTATAATTATTAAATAAAATATTAATAATTTATTTATTAATTTTAAAAAATCCGAAAATTTCGTTTTAGGTTTTATAACATTGAGCCAGACTTGGTTGTAAAAAAACAAAACTAAATCAAAATTGAGACAAATGGCTGGAGATGTTAGGCGGCTACAAGCATAAAACAACCACCAAGTCATTTAAGTGAATTGACCACAATCAATTAGATACTTCTAAATTTAGATATGATGAATTGATGATAAGCTAGAATAATAAAACAATGTATTATTTTGATTGAATTTCTTTTGTTGTGATTTTCGTATTTGAATGATATGTTTTTTTTTTCTAGAGAAAAAACTTTAATAATTCAAAGTTCAATAAAAAAAATAATAAAGTATGATTACAATTTTTTTTAAAACAAAAATCAGAAGGCAAAAACATCAGTAAGGATTATATGTACATATTATTGCTTGTAAATCTTATTTTTAAACTTCGTTAGACACATCGTTTGATCCTACTTTCTTTAATTTTGTGAAAATATTTTATTGAAAATTATTTCCATCACAATTAAACACGTTATATAAATGAAATATTGGCATCGACTTACTTGTAGGAATAGTTATAGATATGAACAAGCAAACACGTTATAAAAGAATACATATAATTTCCTCACAAAGGATTGAATTATTGACTGTTAGACAAAATGAAAGTTAGCCTTTATTAATTACTTTGAAGTTCACACTTAAACTTTGTAAAGGGTTTTGGAGAAAGTTTGGTAGGGGCCAAGGTCATTGGGATATACCTACATCCTATGTCTACGTGGGACGTACACAAGAAGTGATCAAAAGGTAGAGAGGAAGAGAAGAAAAAGGGAAGACAATGGCTATGTGACTTACAAAAGAGGAAATGACTACCATTTATTCAATGTAATAGAACAAAAGCCGACTTAGACGTCTATTTTTAAAGGAGTGGAAATGTTATTAATTCCACATTAAATAGATAAAAATATTTAATGCGATACTTAAGTTCCGAGACTTTTTCACTTAATGAATTAATTTTTTGAGTTAAACATTCCTTATAAATTTCATTCATAATAATTGGTGTTTTTATTGAGAGTTAGACACATAAAAGACTACCTATAGCCTTGAGATATACCTACGTATGCCTCTGTCTATGATGCACCTACACAAGTAAGGATCAAAAGGAAGAGAGGGTGAAAATGAAAAGGAGAGACAATGGCTCTATGAGTTGCAAAAGTTAGGCTATGTGTGATGAGTCCACGTTACAAAGATAAAAAACTTATTAAGGTGAGATTTAAGTTATGAGATTCTCCATGTAATGAACTAACATTTTAGATTAAACTCTTTTCATAAATTTAAATCATAACAATTGGTTGGTATTTTCTTTGAGAATTTGACTAGGAATGAGTATCTATAGACTGGATCGAATATTGATGGGTGTGTGAATCTGCTAAAGAGAAAATATCATTGAATTAGTGGTGATAAAGTGAAATTTGTTGTAGATGTTAGACTTTTAAAAAGGTAACAATGTTATGAGTTCCACATTGAGTAATTTTTTGAGTTTTAGTCTCCTTGCATGCTTAAGTCATGACAATTGATGTTTTTATTGAGAGTTGGATTATGAAAAAGGATACATATTGGCTAGATTCAAGTACTCATGAATACCACAAGGTTAGTGAAGCTACCAAAGGAGTGAAAGACTACCATCAAATCAATGCAAATAGAGTGAAAGTTGTCATTGAGTCAACTTTTAAAGAAGTGGCTATATTATAAGTTTCAAATTGAATAATTGTTGTTTCGAGTTTTGAAAAGCGAATTTAAAAACAATTTTAAGACGTTTCCTTATGCCATGTCTACCGAAGAAATTACTGGTACATATTCATCTGGTTCTGATTTCAGCAAACCGTTTCGGTAAGGGATGTCACTTCAAACGATGGCAACAAAAGATGCTATTTTTTCTAACAACGAAAAAGGTTGTCAACGTTCTAAAAGATGACATTCCTGTTGTTCTAGAAAAAGGTGAACAATCAGAAAAGGATAAAAAAGCTACTGAATTAACCCAATGGAATAATAATGATTACTTATGTAAGAATTATATTCTGAATGGACTTGTTGATGATCTATATGATTACTATAGTTCCAACGATACTACTAAACAGGTTTGGGATGCTTTAAAGAAGAAATATGATATTGAGGAAGCTGGAGCCAAGAAGTATGATGTTAGCCGCTACCTCAAATATCAGATGACAGATGACAGATCAGTGGAAGCTCAATCCCATAAAATCCAGAAAATAGCTCATGAGATCGTCTCTGAAGGTATGTCCCTGGATGAACAGTTTCAAATTGCTGTTATTATTGACAAACTGCCCCCTGCTTCGAAAGATTTTAAAAATTCTCTCAAACATAAAACAAAAGAGTTCTCTCTTGAAAGTCTGATAACCCGCCTCAGAATTGAGGAAGAATCCCATAAACAAGACCAAAAAGAAGAAGTTCTTCTTGTTACAAATAACAAAAAGAAGAAGTTCATTGGAGCAGTTATGATGCCAAACGGCAAACCACTTAAGAATCAGAATCGCAGAAACAGCAACAAGAATGGGAACCCTCCAAAGGTCCCAAAGCAGCAGCAGCAACCACCTCCTAGAAATGCACTGTTTCTCTGCTATAATTGTGGAAAACAAGGGCATATGGCACGCAAGTGTAGGAACAAGGCAAACCCTGTTCAACAGGCTAACTTGATAGAAGAGCAATTCATTGCTATGATTACTGAAATCAACCTTGTTGGTGGATCAGATGGATGGTGGATTGACACTGGCGCCTCTCGCCATGTCTGTTATGACCATGCTATGTTCAAAACATACACTACTGCTGAAGATAAGAAAGTGATATTGGGAGATTCCCACACCACGAATGTATCTGGTATAAGAGATGTATAATTAGTATTCACCTCCAGAAAGACCTTAATTCTGAAGGATGTCATGCACACTCCAGAAATAAGGAAGAATTTAGTTTCTAGTTATCTTCTTAATAAGGCTGGGTTTAATCAAGCTATAGGGGCAGATTTGTACACCCTTTTTAAAAATGGTATTTTTGTTAGGAAAGGGTACGCTACTGATGGCATGTTTAAATTAAATGTTGAAATGAATAAAATGTCTCCTTCTGCTTACATGTTGTGTGAATTTAATATTTGGCATGCTAGACTTTGTCATGTGAACAAACGTGTGATTGCAAACTTAAGTAACTTAGGCTTAATTCCAAAGTTATCTTTAAATGAACTTGAAAAATGTGAATTTTGCAGTTAAGCTAAATAACTAAGAGTTCACATAAATCTGTTGTTAGAGAATCTGAACCTTTAGATTTAATACACTCTGATATATGTGAACTTGATGGAACACTAACGCGAAATGGAAAACGTTATTTTATTACTTTTATTGACGATTGCTCTGACTATACCTATGTATATCTGATGAAAAATAAAAGTGATGCAATTGACATGTTTAAAATCTTTTTAACTGAAATACAAAATCAATTTAGTAAAAAGATTAAGAGGTTTCGTAGTGATAGAGGAACATAATATGATTCTAGTTTATTTAATGAGTTTTATAAAACTCAAGGAATCATACATGAAACCACAACACCTTATTCACCCGAAATGAATGGTAAAGCTGAAAGAAAGAATAGGACTCTGACTGAACTTGTTGTTGCTATTATGCTTAACTCTGGTGCTGCATCTCATTGGTGGGGGAAAATTATTTTGACTGTTTGCTATGTTTTAAATAGACTTCCAAAATCTATAAGCAAAACATCTCCTTATGAGATAATAAAGAAAAGACAACCAAACTTGTCTTATCTTCGACATTGGGGCTGTCTGGCGTATGTCAGAATCCCCGATCCCAAGCGAATTAAACTCGCCAGTAGAGCCTATGAATGTGTATTCATTGGGTAAGCAGTAAACAGTAAAGCGCATAGGTTTTATGACCTAAATGCGAAAGTGATCAAAGAGTCAAATGATGTTGACTTCTATGAAAATAAATTCCCTTTCAAATCGAGAAATAGTGGAGGCAGCGAACCAAGTCATACTCCTGTGACAGGAAGTGTTGAAAGCAACATACAAGGTGAATTGGAAACTCGAAAAAGTAAGAGAGTCAGAGTTGCTAAAAATTATGGACCAGAATATATGGCCTATAATTTAGAGGAGGATCCTACAAATCTCAAAGAAGCCTTGTCATCTTTGGATGCAGATCTTTGGCAAGAAGCTATAAACGATGAAATCGATTCCCTAGAATCTAACAAGACCTGGCATATAGTAGACTTGCCTCCTGGTTGCAAGCTGATAGGTTGTAAATGGATTTTGAAAAAGAAACTAAAACCCGATGGAACTATTGATAAATACAAGGCACGCCTTGTAGCCAAAGGTTTTACGCAAAGAGAAAATACAGATTTTTTCGACACTTTTTCTCCAGTAACGAGAATAACATCCATTAGGGTACTCATTTCACTAGCAGCAACTCATAATTTGGTGATACACCAAATGGATGTTAAAACAGCCTTTTTAAATGGTGATCTGGAAGAAGAAATCTATATGGAACAACCTGAAGGTTTTGTAATTCATGAACAAGAAAACAAGGTCTGTAAGTTAGATAAATCTCTGTATGGTCTTAAACAAGCTCCTAAGCAATGGCATGAAAAGTTTGATAATTTGATTATATCAAATGAGTTTAAAGTGAATGAAAGTGACAAATATATTTATTACAAATTTGAAAATGGCATTTGCACTATCATATGTCTCTATGTAGACGATTTACTCATATTTGGTTCAAACATCCATGCTGTAAATACTGTGAAATCATTGTTGAGTAACAACTTTGATATGAAAGACCTCGGAGAAGCGGATGTAATCTTAGGAATCAAGATTACTAAGTCAGAAAAGGGGATTTCTTTCTATCAGTCTCATTATATTGAAAAGATCCTAAAGAAATATAAATACTATGACTGTAAACCTACTTGCACACCATATGATCCAAGTATGAAACTTTTTAAGAACACTGGTGAAGGTGTTAGACAAACTGAATATGCGAGCATCATTGGCAGCCTCAGGTATGCCACTGATTGTACTAGACCCGACATTGCCTATGTCGTGGGACTATTGTGCAGGTTTACCAGTAGACCTAGTATGGAGCATTGGCACGCTATCGAAAGAGTCATGAGATACCTTAAAAGGACCATAAATCTAGGATTACATTATCAAAGATTTCCTGCCGTTCTTGAAGGATACAGTGATGCTGATTGGAACACCTTATCAGATGACTCCAAAGCAACCAGTGGCTATATTTTTAATATAGCGGGTGGTGCTGTATCTTGGAAATCGAAGAAACAGACGATACTGGCTTAGTCCACTATGGAGTCTGAAATGATAGCACTAGCTACTGCTAGTGAAGAAGCGAGCTGGTTGAGATGCTTGCTAGCTGAGATCCCTTTGTGGGAAAAACCTATGCCAGCTGTGTTGATCCACTGCGATAGTACTGCGGCTATTGCAAAAATTGAGAATCGTTATTACAATGGTAAGAGACGACAAATATGTCGTAAGCACAACACAGTTAGAGAATTACTTACTAACGGAGCTGTAATAGTGGATCATGTACGCATTGATGATAATTTAGCAGATCCTTTGACGAAAGGATTGACTAGAGAGAAAGTCATAAATACATCCAAAAGGATGGGACTATTGCCTATAGATAAATGAGTCACTCATGATGGGAACCCGACCTAAAAGACTGGAGATCCCAAGAATTAGGTTCAATGGGTTATAACAAGTCATAATGATATGAGATGAACATGCTATTATATTTAATAGAAGCATGATCCATGAAGCGATGGAAAGCTGAGATAATAGAAACTCTTAATGAGATCTATACTCTATGTGGAGGGAGTACCTAGCTACAGGAGTACTCTTGATAGACTCACCTATGTGAATGTGGAAATGAGGCCGTTTCCTATGGAATTTCGAGGCAAAAATTCCTAGAGCGTTCACTATACTAGGATAGACGTGCAGGACCATAAATGTATGGTCTTTTTAGAATACACCTAATGAATATATTATAAGTTTCAAATTGAATAATTAAAAAATGTTCAATGTAATATTTAAATCACGGGTCTCTCTCATTTAATAGATTAATTTTTTGAGTTGAAACATTCTCATGAAATTAATTCATAAGAACTCAATACTTAAAAGGTGTAATTTCTTTTGTTGAAAGAGAAAAGAGAAAAATTATAATCAAAATCACGTAGGTGAAAGCTTTGCAAAATATAAAAAGATCATGATAGATCTTAAAAGTAAATTTATGATAGATAATAAATCAAACTTTTAAATCTAATATTTTTAAAGCAAGGTAGAACCAAACTTTACTAAACCTAACTCAATTTAATCTATTATCTCACCTACATGCAAACAAAAATAAAATGACATAAAATAGTATAGTCTAAAGTACCACACATGAAAATGATCCACATAGAATTTGCCTCGAATGATATAAACAACCATATACAACAATATTAAAAAATAAAAGCATACACAACATTCGAAAAAGGAATTGCCAAAATGACATAAGGATAACAGGTTAGGAGGCTAGCCGATATTCTTGACTAAAAGTCATTTGGAAACAGGTTTCAAACTTGAGAGATTCGTTAAAAGTCATTTCTCATGCATCACTAGCTAGATATACGTTTTCCTTAACTCCTGAGACTCAAACTATAAAAAAAATTAATATGAAACCTCACATCCTTACTTTAATTGGACCCACGAGCAATTTTGTACGTTGATTTATAATTCCATAAAAAAATATAAAACTAATTCTATAGAATAAAGGTCACAAAATACCCACACACTTTAAAAATGACTTTATCATATAGACAGAATCATTCATGCTAATATTTCTACCACACAACCTAAGAAGAACTGAAGAAAAGGCATTGCAACCAACCACACATTTAAACTCTCTTACTCTGGGATGGCCTGGCAAATCAAGCTAACCTATATTTATAATTTAATAAATTTGTTTAAACAAATTATATTTTCTCAAATTAAATTGAGACAACCAACAAATTACAAAAAGCATTTTCTAAGAGAAGGACTAGAAATCACAAGCAACTTAATTGTCCTTGTCAACAGAGTAACTTCAAACAAGAGTCCAAAGAGTTAAATAATATTAAGTTACTTTCTTTTCTAAGCAATAACTTCTTGTTGGACATGGAATTGGTATTGTCAATAAAATTTTCACTGAAACTTCATTCAATGTAATAGATAAATATTGGTCCTTAGTATTTTAGTTGGTTATAGTTTCACGTTCTATTTGCAAATTATTTACAAATTCAGAGATCTTGCCAAAAAAAAAAAAACACACAACAAATCTAGGGATCTAGTTATAAGTTTTTTAAGTTTAAAAATATCTGAATAGTTCAAGAACCTATTCGTAAAAAGTCTCTAAATACTTTATAGTATCGACCAATCATAAATTATATTCTACCTTATTTTTAAAACCCATCTACAATGATTGAATCTTCCCTTGTAAGAATAAATATCATTTAGGTACTCTCAATGGGAGGAAAATAAGATGGTACTCCCTCCTATCTTAATTATAACCAAAAACACATACTTTCACACATGTTATGAATAGTTAAGTGCATTTAATTTTTTTTGATTTCATGTAACAAATATACAATTAATAACTTACCCCTAATTTTTTCCTCATTACTATATTTTTGAATTTATCCTTTTTTTTACTTCTTTTTTTAAACCAATTTTATTGTTTTTATATTTTCTTGTTACTTCATTTCCTTGTTTACACTTTCTATTATTTAATTTCCTTATCTATGGAGTTTCCTAATATTTTGAGAAGATAAACATGAGAAATACAGTTTTTCTTACAAGAAAATCTAAAAACAATGAAACCAAGAAGCCTGGAAAGAAAGTGAAAAGTATAAATTAGAAAATATAGTAATAATTTTTTAAGTTATCCTCTTTTTCTCTTTTTTTTCCTCTTTTTGAACTAATTTATTGTTTTTAGATTTTCTTGTTACTTCATTACCTTCTTTTTACTTTCTATTATTTAATTTCCTTATCTATGTAGTTTCATAATATTTTGGGGAGATGAACATGAGAAATACAGTTTTTTCTTACAAGAAAATGTAAAAACAATGAAACCAAGAAGCAAGAAAAGAACGTAAAAAAGATAAATTATAAAATATAGTAAAAAATTTGAATTTATCCTTTTTTACTTATTTTCTTTATTCTTCTTTTTAAACCAAAATATATTGTTTTTAGATTTTCTTCATTCATTTCCTTGGTTATATTCTCTGTTATTTACTTTCCTTGTATAGGTACATAGTTGCCTAATATTTGGGAAGTTGAAAATGAGAAATACAGTTTTTTTTACAAGAAAATCTAAAAAACAATGAAATCAAGAAAAGAAAGTAAAAAATATAAATTAGAAAATACTATGATAATAAGGAAAGCAAAAACATAGAAACTAAAAAACAAGGAGCAAAAACGATGTAAACAAGGCAACTAAATATTTAAGGAAAAAACAAAGTAATAAAAAGTATTATATATAATGTGTGCTTCAAAAAAATATTTTGTCACGTGTGTGTGAATACTCCACAACAGTGGTCCATATACATTTGTCTTTTAATTGTTGTGAAATATTATGTTAAATTTAAAAGAATTTTGTTTACCAAAAAAAGAGTCTGAAAATATTTATTTCACCCAATTTATTGAACAAACGTAAATTTTTATTTATTACATAAAAAATGATTTATTTATTCTTTGTGAAAATGTAATTATTAAACTTTATTTTTGAATAACTATAGCTGATTAAAGATGATCCCTTATTCCTATATATATTTCTAATTTCTTGATGTAATGGAGAGCTCAAAATCACTTAGTTTTGCTTAATGAATGATGTATAGATAATTCATTTTTAATGTATTCAGAGTCTAATTTAGTCATAAAAATAAGAGAGCACATATGGCCGGGTGATATATAGGGATTTATGTACTATTCTTTAGACTAGACTAGATAAAAAAAAGTCAGGCAAATTATTTTCCAGGTGATATATAGGGACTTATGTATAATTTTTGGAAGATTATTTAGATAAAAAAAGTCAGGCAAATTTTTTTTCCAGGCCTACCAACCTTGTGTGGTTAAATAAATATTTATAACATTTAAATTATAATTGTATTAAACTTTTTAATATTTGAAGTATACTAGCCAAACATATATTTTTGGCAAAAGCTAACAAATGGCTTTAAATGTATTATTGTAAAATATAATTCAAATAAAAAATCATATAATAAAGTTAAATTATAATTCATGTTAAATTTTAAAATAAAATTTAATTTTATTGAACTATTCGCACGATAATTTATAAAAAAAACATCAAGTTACTTATTTAAATTTGCTAATATAAAATAGATCTTTAAGTAAATTATATAAACTATTATATCATATCAATCTTTCAAAAAGACAAAGCTGGGCAAGCTTAAAAATAAGGCCTTGAAAAATATAAAAAATCATACTTAAGCCTTGTATTTTTAAATAAACCAATTTATTTAAAGTCCAAGTTGAATTAACTTATTTCCAACTAAATTTTGATTGAAATCATCAATCAATCAGAGCCTCGTGTATTTGAAACTAAAAAACAGATCCCCTAAAGTAATTGTGTGAAACAGTTATTGTTTTCGACTGTTGAAATAATCTAAAATTAATTTTATGTGTGATTATTTTATCTCAAATTAATGCCAAGATTGCCTACTCCGTAAAAGTCTGTTATTTTCCTACAGCATGGAAACAAGGTCCCAAAAACCTCATCACTTGATTAATGTTCTAATTAACCCAAGTTCTATAATATAGAAATGTTATGCATTCTTTCTTCCACTTCAGATAAAAGAAATACCTAAATAAAATGTCAGGAATTTTAAAATATTTTGTTAAAGCATCCAAACAAAACATTTTGTTGTACATTTTAAATCCTCTAAAAATTATTCTCCCAAAAGGATTATGAAGGACCTAACGAGGCTCATATTATTAATTTAGTATCATTTTAAAGACATGTTAACAAAACTATTATTATAACAAAGTTGGCAACGAACTTAACAAGAACCTCTCCAAACATTTAAGTGATGGGTGTTTAATATTGATCGTGTAAGATGGAGGAAAATCAATTTGGATCATTTTTTGACCGAAGCTTAAAATAAGCACGACAAAAAGAGAAAACAAGAATGCATAAAGGTAATACTCAGATTCACTACTCCAACAAACACCGGTAATAGTAGTATACATTGTTCGGACATAAAAATGTTTAATTTTAAAAAATAATCTGATTTCCTCAAAATAATAAACCAGCCCGTCTCATTGATAAGCTTTAATGCAAGCACCAAAATGAAAAAAATACTACTATTACTCCAGAATAAAATACAAGCAAAAATTAGTAATTGAAAAATTCATACATCTACTCTTAATCTTTAATCAGATATACAAATTTTTCAACTTATATTTTTGATTATATTTTGAGGGAGCATAATATAAATGAGCATAATATAAGGGGGGAAATATAGCAAACCGTAGATCCATAAAGCTAATAATAATAAATCCAAGGGTTGGTAATCCTAAAACAAGGCGGAAACAAAAATAAATAAAAAGCAACGTACAAAGAACATAATAACTTCTGTAGTACTGACTAACATCATCAATCTATAAGACCACGACAAAAATAAACGGGGGATATGATTGGTTTGAGGATTCCTGTTGACTAATTAATAGAATCTAAGACACAAGGGTGTCATTGAGAGAGAGTGTGGCTAGTTGATCTGCCGGGCTGTTGCCTTGTTGAGCAACATTTCTAAGCACATCCATGGCTTCAGCAACTTTGGCCTTGAGAGCCTCTGGGGATTCAATCAAATGCAACACTTCAGGCTGGTCCATTTCCAAAAGCATGCCAGTAACCTTAGCTGCTGCATCATGTTCCAGCTGATCTACAAGCGGATACAAAGCCTCCCCAAGCATCTGACCATACATTGAAAAATATCAGTACGATCTAATGACACAACAACCAAATACCACAAAAAGAAGAAACAAACATGAGAGCTGAAAAAAAATTCAGAAACAGGACTTACAGTCCTCTGCTGTTCAGAGGGTGCATTTGCGAGTGCTGTAGCCAAAGCCTGAATGGGCATTGGTTGGCCTACAGCATCACGGATTGGAAGACCACCCATGTCATATGGGACTGACATCATTCCTCCAGCAACTCCTTGAAGAGGGACATCTTGCATGTTGCGGCCAGGAGGGTAGCGATAAATGCGTTGCCTCGGAATCATCTGAGAAAAAACAGAACCTCTTTATCAGTAACTCGACATCAATGATACGAACAATAATAAGAGAATATGTGCATAAGCAGACCTGCTGCGGCATCATTGGCCCTTGCTGCTGGGGTTGTTGACCAGGAACCGCTCCGCGGCGCCCACCTGGGCGCTGGCCTTGTTGGCCCTGCTGAACCATTGGAACAAAGAAACTTGGCATCGGACCACCACCAGGTCTCATTCCAGGAACAAGCTGCTGCTGATATCCAAATCCAGCCTGGAATTATAATTGGAGAGGTGATAACTGATATATTTCCATCTAAATTGTTAGTTGCATAAATATGCCAATAAATTAGAAACGGTATGTTCATCTGATGGAGACTGTTGATCTCAAGCACCATATGAAGGAGACATTAGAGTCATACATATCCTGCTCCCAACTTCACAACAGTATTACACGAACAAAAATGCATAGGCCCACAAGTACAACAAAGTCAAGGCAGGCACACAGGCATGAATTTATTACAAGCGAATGTGAAATATGATTTTCACACGTGTAAAAACAATTTCTAAAACATTGCATCAATAAAATAACAGCTTAATTTGCAAGAAAAAGCATGATAGTAATTACTTGTGGAGGAATCATGGCCGGGGGCCCTTGCCCATACATAAATTGTTGCCCGAGACCAGGAGCCCCAGGAGGGTAGAGTGGCATTCGGGGTGCAACAGAAGGTGTAATTGCAACAGGCCTCATTTGCGAAAATTGCGCCTGCATGAAGTAAGTAATTACAGTGAAAAATGGCTACAACACAAATGCAAAAGTTTCTTTTAGATTCCTTCACGTTTATCACTTCATAAACCATAAAAATGAGCAAAATGAAAAATAGATGGCACTAAATAGACTTAGGGAAATGTTATATGTGAGGGAAATGCTCTATGTGTTCGGTCGACAATAATAACCATCAAATAAATTTTACTAAACCCAGTCCGGCCATCAACTCAATCAGGGCATTGAGCCATTGGTAAAACTAATAGGCCACCAGTTGAACAGAACTGCAATACACAGATTTCTAATAAAATAATTAATTACATGAACATATAACACAAAAAATTAAATGGTTTTTGACCATCCTACAGTGAAAATAATGTCAATGTTTAATAAAATTTAATTGCAATGCACTCATGCTATTAATATGTTATGAAGTAGTGCCTTTTATTAATTATATGGAAAAAGCCACACCAATCCTAGCTATTTTTTTACAGAAAGAAAATGTCAAAAGAATAAAGATAACAAGAAAATAAAACAAACACAAATACTGTCAAAAACTATTCTTCAACTACTGAACTATATTTGAAAGTATATATAGGATTGGTGGAGTGTTTGTCATATAATTCATAAATTACTTAAGAATAGTGTCAAAAACTATTCTTCAACTGTTGAAATTACTAATGTACAATAAATTAAAACAAACACAAATAGTGTCAAAATCTATTCTTTAACTGTTGAACTATATTTGAAAGTATATGTAGCATTGATGGAACGTTTGTCATATAATTCGTAAATTACTTAATGTAACTTTCTAATAACAAGCATGCAATGCAATAAATTTGTATTAAATACTGAGCTTTATGTACATTTGTTTAATTTTTTTAAAAGAGACCAAGTCAGTTGGTTCAACTAGGTATATACCATTTATAGATTTCAAGTTATACCAAGTTAAACTCGAAATTTTTTCCACTAAATATGTACTCAGGTAATGTACTAGGCAATAGCAAATCAATTTCCAGCATCCAGGCCATTGTACAGTACGCTTCAATTGCAAAGGAAAATAACCCTCAGAGTATGTTAGGTTCAGGTACCTCCACCAGCAAGAGGGACACATTGGTCGCATTCCTATGATAAACCTCTTGAAGCCTCCAGATACAATGATCATACAATATAGAGTATTGGAATTTACGAATCAAATAATTAAAAATTTCAGGTTAACAAGGATAATTTTGGCTAACCATCAAAAGAGAGATGATTTATGTGACTGAATAATGTATATGTTAAACTAACAAAGGAACACACATAGAAATACACAGTGATCACACATAGAAATTCACAAGTATTGGTAGAGGGATTTCTGTACTTAAAAATAGCAGTAAAATAATAAAAGAACAAAAGTGATTCCTGACCCACAATTACAACCATATTACCTGTAACCTTGCTCTTCTATCTTCTTTCCTCTGTGCGACAGCAACATAAAGAGGTTTGCCAGCAATCATTTTACCATTCATCTCTCCAAGCTACAAAAGTACCGCCACATTTGTATATAAATGATATGTCATGGTATAGTTCCCCAAACAACACAAATACAATAGCCAATAACAGTTTTATACTTACAGCTCTTGATGCTTCCTCAGGAGTTGAAAATGCAACAAATCCTGATCCTCTACTGACTCCATTTGGATCTCGCATAATCTGCAGTATGAGTGAAAAGAATCTAATTGTTCAAAATCTGCCACAAAAACAAAGATTTGACTAATACAGATATATTAGTAAAACGAATCATATTCCCCACCTTGTATGAGGCAATTGTGCCAAACTCAGAAAACATTTCTTTGAGCTTTTCATCACTAATGGAATCATCCAAGTTCTTGAGATACAAATTCACACCTTGATATTTGTCTACAGATTCCTGAACAGTCTGCTCGAACCGACCTTTAAGCTCAAGCTCCCGTTCAGATTTTTTCTGGGCTTTTCCCACATACCACTCCTTATCGTCAAATTTCTTTCCATTCAATGCCTCCACAGCATTAGCAGCATCGTCTGGATTTTCGAAATTGACAAAACCAAAACACTTTGACCTACCATCTGTATCTCTCATCAAAACAGCACTAGTAATGGTGCCATATTCTCCAAATACCTTTCCCAGCTCATCCTCCGCGAATGACTCAGATAGGTTTTTCACATAGACATTATTAAATTTTGTCTTACTAAAAACATTATCTCTATCTTGCTTACGTAGGAAATGACCCACATACACCTGTTTATCATTGATCAGCATGCCATTTAACTTATCAATTGCATTCTGAGCAGATTCCTCGGTGTCAAATTGAACAAAACCGTAACCTTTAGACTGACCAGAACCGTCAGTAGCTATTTTGCAAGATAAAATATGTCCAAAAGTAGAAAAAGTATCATGTAAAGCTTTGTGATCAATTGTCTTATCCAAATTCTGCACCACCAACACAATTATCAAAATTATCAGACTCAATTAGTCAACTCAATTGATATAGTATAAAACATACACTACGTTTCCAAACCACTACTTAAATATATCAAGTAAATACACAATCTAGTGTTCCAAATCATCTCTATTTCAGTTTAATCCCTAAATTTGTACAGGTTCAGTCCTTCATACAATTATATGCATTAAATTCCAGGATTGATTCCATTGATTAAACTATCAATACACTCTACTAATTAATGTTATTGTCTAAAGAGAATGTAAAAAAGAGAAAAGAAAAACGCACCTTGATAAAAATATTAGCAGTGCCACTCTTCCTAATACTAGGATCCCGATGAGAATACATAACCCTAATAGATTTGCTGTTCAGTGGAGTAAAATTCAGCATATCCAATGCCCTTGCCGCTAAATAAACAACACAATAAAAAATTAACCACAATTCAAAACGCTTAAAAGTGAATTAAACTAAAGTAACATATAAACAATTCAAAAGGTAAAATAAACTAACCATCCTGAGGGTTACTGAAATTAACATAACCATAACCAAGTGAACGACGCGAAGCCAAATCCCTACAAACCCTAACCGAAACGACTTGGCCAACCTGATTGAACAGATCGTAAAGCTGAGAATCGTTGACATTTAGGTCAAGGTCACCAACGTACAACGACGTCGTAACGAAGTTCGGGTTCGGTGCGGCAACCACACCGTTCGAAGGAGCCGAGACGGCGGCGGGAGTTTGATGCTGAACCTGAACCTGAGCCATCACCAATTCAAATCGATGATAATAATAAATTAATAAAAATTAAACCCTAACCGAACCACTTCACAGTTCTCAAAAAAGATATAAATTGAAAATTAATTTCAATTTTTTTTTCTTCGTTGAGCGTGTAAATGGACTAAGGATAAACCCGCCGGTGATCGGAACGGAAGTGGGATACGGCGGATAAACTGAAATTTTTTTGGATTTTTTTCTTCAGTTTTTTTTTTTTTTTGGAGGGCAGAGAAGGCTGCACTGCACTGCACCACACCGGTGCACACGTGTATGAAGTATATAAACGACGAATTGGAAACCCTAGTTTGACTCCGTGGGTGAAACATGTTATGGGCTTAGATTTGGTCCACTTTGGTCAATAGTTTGGACTCACGGCCCATAATTACAAAGAGACTTTGTTACGAGGTAAAGTATTATAAGACACATGATGGAGACTTTGTCTAGTCTTTATCTCTTTTTTTTCTAAATTTCACTCTCTTAAAATGAATAATTTTTTTAGACAATAAAATAAATAATATTAATCATTCTATTTTTATAATTTTACAACTTTTGAACATAATATTTGTTCGCTCATGGATAAATATTTTCTTTTCATAAAATATAATTAATCGGTCAGTCAACTAATAAGAGAACTTACCTACGATCGTAAAAAAAACAATAAATTATGCATTAAAGTTTCATTTGTAATATGTGCAATAATAGCCTACATAACATATATTTATGATATATATACATGTAGAGGCAAAAGATTTATTGCTAATAATTTTGCAACCAAAGCTTTCACTATACGTGTAAACTTATTTATATTTATATTCCCTTCCATTACTTCACTAATCTTCAATAGGTTAACAACAACCATAGAACCATTTATTACCCTCATCAAAGAAAGATAGACTGAAATCTAAAAGTTCGTGTTATTCGTTCGTGGAGTCAAATAGAATTCAAAAATTTATATGTCTAAGAAAATAAGTTTAGACAGAGTCCTTTTAAAGGAAAAGGTTTGACATATGTAATTATATATTTTATATTACATTTTTACATTGTGATTATACTGTAAATATTTTTATAAATTATAAATTATTATATAGTAAATTTATTTATATTATTATATATATACATATATATATATAATATATATATATATATATATATTAAGTTTTATATTTAATACTTAATCTATATAAATATTTAATATTTATTTATATAAATATAAATTGGTAGTGTGAAAAAATACATGCAACTGTGAAGAAGACGCTCATCACTCAATTCCAAGAATTAATCGACGAGGGATCTACTTATCTAATAAAAAAATTCTTAATTGGTAGGAATGATACAAAACATCAAAAAACTTCTCACAAATTTAAGTTGAACTTGATGGGAATGACTAAGATTGAGAAGCTTGAAGCTAATGTTATTCCAACATATAATTTTGAATTTGCATCTGTTAGAGAAATACTTAGTTCTACTGTTGATAACAACTTGATCGGTTAGTATACATTTTAATATCTCAAAATTTGAAGATTTTCTTTCGGTCTATGTTATTATAATTATATTTTACTAATTTATTGTTTTAAATAAAGATGTCATTGGTCATGTTGTCGAAAAGGATAACATTAGGGAAACAGAAAGGGAGGAAGAAAAACTAAAGTCATTAACATTGCCATCTAGGATTTGGAGTAAGCTCTTAGTGTATTTTACTTGCAACAAATATTTATATTTTTGTCAAATTTTTTTACTATTTACTAATTATTAAATATTAAATATTTACTATTAAATATTCAAATAATTTCTTAATGCATAATTTATACATATATTATAAATAGATAATACAAACTGATATACAAGTTAATGTAATGTTGTAGGAGTCAAACGGTGAACTGCATTTTATGGGGACCTTTTACTGATCAAATACAAAAATACATTGTCCTGTTGTTCTTATCATGCAACTTGTCAGATTACAGAAAACTAATTCAAGTCATAATTCATAATTTAACTATTTCTAAATCATTTTCCTATATAATCTTTAATGCACAATTTTGTATAAACATAGGTTGGAATGTACTCAGGGGTTACTAACTCAGTCACTTAAGCAGTTTATCGTTCATACTAATTCAAACACAAATGATAATAATTTCATATTTGATAGTAGTCAACTCGATAAGAACATTAAATTTATTTTATAACTATTTATTTATCTAATTATTTATTTATTCCAACTTATTTATATGTTATGGATGATATGATCATTTGTTTACATAGGTGCTTGCTCTATTATTGCAAATGTCATCGAGGTTGATTTGGATAATGGTTGGTGATACAATTCATGCAGAAAATGTTTTAAAAAGACCCAACGAGTTGGTCAGAGTTATTATCGTAAGAAAAAAGGGGTGACAATTCCAAGGTGCACGTAATATCATGATAAGTTAGAATTTAATTTTTTGTTAATAGATTTGTTCGAAAGATTAATAAGATGTTTTTAATTTAATTTTAATTTTATTTCTCTACTTTTTTGGTTTTCTTTAAACTGCAAAGAGAAGTGAAGATTTTTCGTGTAAAAAGTTCTGAAATCAAGTGGTATAGTTATGGTTCATCTTAATCAAGAAGATGAAAGAAAATCAAATTCCAGCAATGATTATTGCCTAGTCGTAATGACGACTATGGTCGTAAGAGTTGGACGAGAAAAAAAGTGAGAATTTGGTACACCAAGGCAATAAGGATTACGACTTGGCAGTAATGATCATTACGGTCGTAACATGCTCAACGAAATTATGATGGTTTCTTGTAATTAAAGCACATGAAGTCACCTAGGGCTATAAAAAGATGAAAATACTCAGTTTTGAACACAAATTCCTTCTCATAATCTCTTGTTGTTTTTGTTTTTGTTCTTGTAATTTTCTTAATAAACAAAATTATTTTTTCAATAATATTCAGTTTTCTAATTTTATTTTGTTCTTCTATATTTTCAATGTTTTTATATTTTAGTATTGAATCTACTATAATCATGGGTGAGTAGATTTCTCTTGGGAGTGTAAGATTTTCAATTATGGATCTCTAACAATTTATATTTCTTTCTTTTTTTCATGGGTATTGATCATTTAATTCAATCTTAGTAAGCATCACATTTATACTTGGATATCAAAAAATATACTGGAAGATTGAACAAGAGAATCAAATGGTGAAAAATAGATTTTGGTTTTCTT
This sequence comes from Cicer cuneatum, assembly GCA_037974295.1. NCBI lineage: Eukaryota > Viridiplantae > Streptophyta > Magnoliopsida > Fabales > Fabaceae > Cicer > Cicer cuneatum. The sequence goes on along the minus strand of JBBPBO010000001.1, from coordinate 78,056,987 downwards.
AAAATCGGGAAAGATATTTCTTTTAAAAGTTTTTGCTAATACATCAATCGTGAAAATTGATTGGTTATTAGTTTAAAATACATTTTTGCTATGTGAAAGGACACAACTATTGCACCTTTTGCAAAAAGCTCAGCATGCTTCTGAAATCACTCATTCGCGTTTTCCATTCAACATAGAACCAAGAACGTCCTGGTTACAAAGAACGTTTGGATTGAATATCACACATGTCTATTGAAATCTCACTCTGAACAGATGTTTCCCTCAGGATTAGTAACGACTATAATGAGTCTTTTCTAACTTTCTACATGCATATAAAAGAAACATCAAGGTGAAGACAATATCAAGAGTTTTCAGTGCAATCATTTCATTACTCAAAACAGTCATACTCGAGCAAACAAAACTTTTTAATCAAGAAAAAACTCCAACCCTCTCTTACTATATTCAAGGATCTCTTTATTTATTGCTGACAATCAATCTCAAACAAGTGTTGAGTAGATTATGATTCTACAACCTTTTATCATAACATCATTTGAAACTCAAATCTATCTCTTAAGAGAGTTTGATTATATTGTAAAAATACTTTTAGTGATTAAAAGGTAACTTGTAAAAATCCTCTCTGAACTAAAAGGTGACTATAAAAATTCTTTCAAAGTTGAAAGGTGAAGTATGTAACTGATAAAGAGTGATCAAGAAATATTGCTTGAAAGCAAAAATGTTTTTGTGCCAAGCACATAAGTGGAAAAACTCACAAATTGTGAGGACTAGATGTAGTCTACTTTTGGATGAACCAGAATACATTATTGTGTGATCTTCTTATAATATATAACCTAAAAATAATTTGCTTTATTCGTTTTTAACTTACCTAGAACGTTCTGGATTTTTATTGTGCAATCAAGATCAATCTTAAGTTAATCTAAATTTAAAAGCAGAAATTAACATTTCAAAAAGGGATCAAAATTCAAACTCCCTTATGATTGATATTGCTACTTTAGTATTTTGATCTCGAAATAAAAAAACATAACTTTTCCTTGTTTGGTCCCCCAAGTGTCTTTGCAACAACACACTTCTTTTAAAATCAATCTCAAGAGCAAAACAATTTCTTTAGCCAAGGACCACATAAACACAAAATTTCACATATGGGTTATGGGTTCGTTTGTTTACCTCTTAAAGCTCACAAGAGATTATCACCAGTGCAGCAAAATAGCGCATCCTCTATTCAATCCACACAAATGATCAGTTTTAGAGAGTATCGTTCTAGTTGACGGCTATGGAGAGGGAGCATAATAGTGACCAAGGATGGAAAAAGCACACAACACTTGATTTTATATACCTCACCCACCTTTTATTGCCTTAGTGGGAATTGTACACTACAAGTCCAATTTTCTCTATATTTTATGAGTTAAACCAGTCAGCCCCTCCACAATAATCAAGAATAGAAATAATGTAAGTGGATCGTCTTGCCTCAAACCTATATGAGTAGAAAAATCTGTTGTAGTACTATCATTAACTAATATGGACATGGAAGTATTAAAGATGCACACACTCATCCAACTAATCCATCTCGAATCAAAGTTTATTTTCATCATCATATTCTTCAAATAAGTCCAACTCACTCAGTCATATGCTCATTAAAAAATAACCTTTAGTAATAAACCTCCCTTTTTCCTTCTTTTTGCATAATCCACTATTTCATTTAAGATAAGAACACTATTAAGGATTTGTCTTTCAGGTAGGAATGTTGCATAACATTTGTATAAGCTTTTGAATAAGGAGATTTGGCAATAGTTTGTTAATTAATGAGGATCATCCCTCTTTGGGATCAATGCAATAAAGGATGATGTAATTGGCTTTGGTAATTTTGTGTTGGTGATGAACTCTCGCAAAAAACCAATGATATTTTCTTTCAAAAAGTCTCAACTTGCTTTATATTATTTGACATTGTATCTATCCAAATCGAGACTTTTATTGCTATAGAAACATAAAATTTTCCCATTGACCTCTTCTTCATATAATAGGGTTCTAAGCATCAAATTTAAATTTTCATCGATTAACTAACAAGCTTTCAAACCCCAAACCATCCAAAACAGGTCTATTAAATTGTTCCTTCTTGAACAATTTAATAGACACCTTTCACCCAATTGTTTCCAACTCTCAAGTTACCTCAACTATCCTCTCAACTCTAGATTTTTGCACCAAAATACTTTCTTTTAACTACTTCAAATTTCTCCAAAAAAGACATATTTACAATGACTCTTTGTTGTGTGTCTGGTGGACTCACACCATATGCGATAATAACATCACAACTTTACTGATGGATGTATAAACCAAACCAAATTCCTTATTCCAAAGTCTTGAGCTTTTCTATTACAAGTATGAAATTTTCCTTTATTGTGTATGTTTTCCAGCCATCAACATAAAAAAAAACGACCAATTTTCTTAACGAATTACATATTGAGAAATCAATCGAAAAGTTTAGAATTCAAATTCACCTCCGCACACTTCATCCATATTGGACAATGATCGGGTATGTCTCTATCACCGACTCATTGGGCACTAACCTTCCATTTCTCAACAATACGTACCTTGTGTCAATAAGAATCTATCAACATTACCATTTGTTATTTAAAAATGCAACCAATTGATAGTGGGCCTTTTGGGGACTATACGCTTTAATTATGAATTTTTCAAATTGTTGATCATTTTTTCCCTCCCAATTCTCATGGTGGGTTAATCATTGACCCTACAATCACTGTGAGTCTGTGATACTAATCCATATATAGGCCTAAATTTGCATGTAGTAAACGATTAAAATATTCAACGAGCCCTGTACCACCGTTTTGTCACTCAAATGTGCCTTACTTTATCAAAGTCTAATCTATAGTGTGAGTGGAGTATCAAGTGTGATTATTGTGCAATTTCGGCTAGATCGAGGACAATAATTTGCATTATTCAAATTAATTTAGTTTAACTGCAATTTTAGTCATTTTATTTTTACTAATTTACATAATTGGTTCTCTTATTTTAAAAATTGAAAATTTTGATTCTTCATTCAAATTTATCAACTAAAAAATGATAATTTGACATATTTTAAATGGTGTGACATATGATTTTATGATATATAATCATTTAGATACATTAATTATCTATATGTTATTGATTAAATTACAAAAATGAAAAAAATTCGAAGTCGAAAGTTATGTTTTTGGAGAATTTTGTTACGATGTCATAGATGTTAATTATTCTATATCATCATGTCAAACGCCACATTATTTAAAGTATATCACATTATCATTTTTTAATTAAAAAATCATAATAAGAGATCAAAGTTGTCAAATTTTAAAATAAGAGACCAATTTCGTAAATTGGTAAAAATAAATGAACTAAAACTACGATTAAGTTAATTAATTTAAACTCAAGATCATAGTATATGAGAGTGCATTTATATATGCTTAATTAAGATAAGTTTAATAATATTAGAAACAATTAAGATAAGTTTAAAGAAGAATTGGAGAAGTAGGTGCGTGGACTTCAGCGTCCTATATAGCTTCACCTTTTAACCAAAAGCTTCCGATTCACAAGCCTATGTTGTCAAAAAAGGATTTATTGTTTTCAAAGTCACACCTACTACGCTGAATTAATCAACAAATAACAAAAATAAATAGCGACAAAATAAAGTTTTGTTAATTCGGCTCCAAAGTCAGGAACAATAATATTACGTGAAAGAGTACAAAGACACAGTAGTACACATCTTTGTCTTTCTTCTTTCCCAATGCAAATGAAAGAAGAAATTACACTAAAGCAAATTAAAGCACATTACGGAAAGAAAAAAAAAATCGTTATTATTGCTAAATTGCTCATCATAAAATTAAACAAACCCCTTCATCTGCTTTCCGGGTGTAATGGGAAAAGCTCTAGAGTTTTATGTTCCTCTTCTTTGCACATTGACCAATTTTGCTCTTCTATGTACTCCAATGGCCAACTCCTACTCTTTTTCAATGGACTATGATCTCCTTGCTCTCTTTCCATTACTTCACCCTGCCCAAAATTAATGTAACATATTCACTAACCTATATCTTGTTTCATTGTTATAGACGTGTTGGGTGTTGGGTATGTACAATGAATCAATGTATAGTTGTGGAAAAATCATAATTGATGTTTCATTATTACTTTAAAATGACAAATAATACGAGGTAAACAAATATTTTAAATTGGATGAGACCAAGAGAGTAATTGGATGGATGAGTTAAAAATGTTAACATGTATTAATGTATATATATTAAAATTTTAGACTAAATATATTAATTTTATTATTATTTTTTTTACACTTTGAGACGAAATAGTATATATTTTAATGCTTTTTATTACATAATAAAATATTAGCTTGAAAAGAATGGAATTAGACAACATAAAGATATATGAACATACCCTTTTGGGGGTGTCCAAAGTTGTAATGCAACTAAAGGTGGGTGACACAACTGTTGTGGTGGGAGTTCGAGGACTGTGAACAAGGCCAAGACTGTTTCGTTTCTGCTTTTGTCTCTCGCGTGCTTTGTGGTTTTGGAACCAATAGAACACATTTTTCCCTTCAATCTTTCCGTACTTGCCAAGTTGAATTGTGATTTGTTCTATTTGTTGTGCATTTGGAGTTCTCATTCCTCCTTTGTATAACATCTCCAATATTCCTATTTGTTCTTGTGTTGGGTTCCATCTTGTCCCTCCTGGAAGCGTCTCAACCTATAAATCATTATAAATAGTTAGCATACAACTGTCATTTTTAATTTAAAAAAAAAAATAAACAAAAACCATTTTTTTAACTATATTCTTACAGCTTCTGAAAAAGAAATTAAATGTTAATATTTCTCCGGAAAAAATTTTGGTTTAATATTTTTTGCTGAACCAAATTATTAATATCCGTCATTGTAAGTAAAATTATGCCATTATCTTAAACTTTTACAAAAATATATATATAAAAATGTGTTTCATTTAGTTGAAATTAAAATTAAGCAATTAAAAAAATACTTTCATGTAAAAAATCGCCAATTTTTTTTTTATGTCATGGTAGCTTTATGCATGAAGTTAGTGTGAATTATTTATGTTGTTCTTAATTACTTAGTTTCTTTTTTATTGCATGATATGTGCACGTGAGTTAATTATGACTATTGCATGAATGGAGAGGCTTAAAAGAAAGATAAAATAATTAAGGAGAGTTTAATTATGAACCTGGCCTTGTGGTGAAGGTGGATCTTTCTTGTTATCATCGGAAGAAGCAAGATTAATTCTGGAAGCACTTTCGGGTCTAATGAAACTCTTGAGATCAAAAGTAAGAGAGGGGGTGTTAGTAGTAGAATTATCGGTGTTATTAGAAATTTTAGGAGCAAGAGGGCGTAAACGCTTGCAACCAAGTGTAAGGGAAGGTTCATGCTCCCAAAATCCACGTGTGAACTGATGCACCTTCATGTTTTAATTTTTTCCACACGGTGATGAAATGGATGATGATAGGGAATGTGATTATATAGAGAGTTAATGATGATATATGAATATGATGATGAGAATAGTAAAAAGTATACAAAGTGGGAAATGAGGTGTTGCCTACAAGAACCAAGACCAAATGATGAGGTGTAGTTGACTTTAGAATTTCCCTCTCTAAATTAAACTAAAAGTTAAAGACGACAAAATTCATCAAATCAAATATTAAAGTTTTACAACATCAACATAAAAGCACTTCTCTTTACAAAATAAGTACTGTGCCCGGCCGGGGTTGGTTCGTGCCAGATGTGTAATAAACTTTGGATTTAATTTTTATTAACAGATTTTTTTTTTTACATTTGACCAAAAAAAAACTTTTTTTTTACATATATGGGTGTATTTAATTACGTTCGTAGAGTGTGTATCTATTATAAATACATGTTTATCTTTCATTATGTATCTTTCTAATTTTTTAGGGAGTTTTTTCAGTAATAATTATGACATGTTTAATTAATTTCTTACAAAAATTTAATTTTTTTAACAAATAATAAATTAAATATGAATTTTTAAGTTTTTATCATTAGTTAAAAAATTATAATTTTTTGTGAAAAAAATTCTTATAATGTCTTAATGCAAAAAATTATTCAAAAATTTAAAAAATAAATAAGAGTTGATTTAAATTCAGGGACTAAAATGGAAACAAAAAATCTTAGATAAATAAAAGTTGATGAAATTTTTTATAAAGACTAAAAAATAGTGAAATTTTATATATACTAAAAACTTATTTAATTTTATATTTAATATTTTTTAAATATTTATTATAAAAATTTGTGCATAGTTATTAAGCTAGTAAAAACAACGAGACTTATATAATTCATAAAGTCTGATTCAACTGACAATACTAATATTATTAAATTGAATACTATATTTTGAGTTTAAATCTAAAATTTCATATTTGTGTAAAAAAAATGAGTCTTATGTCATTTAATGATGAGTTATTTAAATTTTTAATTATAATTTGATTTCTATTTTTTTTATAATATCAATTATCATTTTTTTTTCTTACACAGTAATTACACTATTTTCACATTCCATTAAATGTAATTAAGATAAATTTATTTGATTAACAAAAAGTAGTAGAAAATGTTTAAAAAGTTTACGGTCACATTTCTTCTCTTTTTTCATCAAATCAAATATCACATATTATTTTTTACCTTTATTTATCTTTCACTTTCCCTACTTTTCACACTTTGAAGAAGGGAATGTTGTACACAAATCTGATGTGTGGACAGAGGAGTGTGTGTGTTGGCCCGTCAAATCGGGTCGTTTTAAATTTTCTTGCTTTCATCATAAGGTGTTCTTACTTTTCGGTGCCCTTCGTGCTTCTCTCTCTTTCAAAGCATTTTTCATAATCAATTAAAGTTAGTGAAGTTAGTGAGGAATGCAAAAAGATTCCTCCAATCCCAAAACTTGAAAATGGAACCCCTTTTATCTGCTTTTTTCAAGATACGGATTTTTCATATGAGAAAAAAAATGCAAGAGTGAAAGATTGTTCAGCATGTGGATTACAGTGAGCCTAACTTTTTTATATGGAGCTAAGAATGTTAGTAGTCACATATACATATTTATTATATATTTATTAATTTTTTAAAAGAAAATTTAGAAAAGTATAGTGATATTGGGTATTTAAAGAGTTTGAAAATTCTGTTTTTATCTTAAAAATTAAAATTTTAATAAAAAAATAATAATTTTAATAATTAAAAAAATTAAAATAAATTTTAGTTTTTATAAAAATTTTAAATTTTATTTTTAATCCTTATAAAAAAAATCTCAACTTTTTAGTTTTTAAAATTTTTTTATTCACTTTTAGTCTATAATTTAAAAAAAAATGTGATATTTTTAGTCTCTAAAAAAAAATTCATATAAAGATTTCCAATTCATAGCCTCCACTCCAAGATAAAAAAATAACACTTGAGTTTTATCATTAGACCAGAGTATTAGAGCTTCTTATATTTGTGATTATCTCGTTGTTTTGAATATTTTTAATTTTATAGATGTGTCTAATATGAACCTATCATAACATAGTTAAAGATGAACCTTTCACCTTTATTTTTTTAATTAAAAATAAATCTTATAATAATAATAATAATATTTTATTAAAAATAGCAACGTTTGAAATAGAACTGTTTCTTTCGTATGGGCATATATATGAGGTGTAAGAAATATATATTTTAATAATAAAAATAAATTAATAATAACGAGCGAAAATAATATCCTATCAGATGGAACCCATATAGGCATATAGTTTCCACTCCCTTACTTTAGGAACTGTAGCATCAATTTCACAAATTCTACTTTGTACTCCACGTATATATAGGCCATGCATTCATGATTACCTAGAAAATTTTGCTTCATTCAACTTTTTAAACCAAATGGATTATAAGTATGTTGGTGTATTATATTTTATATGAATTGAAGTGGAGCCATGCATTATGCATATTGCTTTTTTTAATAACAAAGCAAATGTATATATGTACTATATACATTTTCAATTCATATAATTGGTAGCATTAATCTCACTTCCCTAAACGATATCAGGAGTGAGCAATGATTCTCACTTCCCGCTTGGCATATGATTGATATGATTGAAGATTTATTCTTGTATGGTTATAAGACTATGAATAGTGTTTAGGTATATTGAAGAAAAAAAAACACTTTTTTTAAACATCAACTAAAAGTTTTTTTTATTTATTATTATTAGAAAAAATCTATTTTTTAAGGCATGTCTAATCACTGTGCATTTGCTCTTTTTGACTATACAATACTTGCTCATAAGCACTCTTGTGCAACTGACAATTTTGCCACCATATATAATTCTTTGAATTATAATAGTAATTAACAAACTAACAATTAGAAAATTAACATTTATCCAAGACCAACCCCAACATCAAAAATCAACAAAATAGAAGTCTCTATAGACATTCTCAACTCGAGAACACCTCTAAGTCAAATAACTTCAATTAAGAGAAAAAGTAGAATCAATCGAAGAGTAAAATAAAAACTAAAATTCTAGCAAACCGCACACAAAGTGATCTGACCCAACCACTCCACAAACCTCTATTGGGCCATATATAGAATAAGTTATGTCTTCCACTTATAGAAAGTACATGAATAACCAAAAGTTTTACTCAAGAACCACTTCCATGAGGAGAATTTAATCTTATTCACTAACAGGTCAACAATCATCGTCTTACTAGAGAAAATATAATCATTTTGAAATATCCAAATATACCACACAATTGAATGTCATATAAGATCCAAGCCTCGCCTAACCCTAGCTCTATACCCAAGAGTCTCGAAAACTACAAATAGATGGAGCAAGTCTAGAGGTAAGACAAACTCCCACCATAGCCAGTAAGAAAACCTATACCGCACCTATAGAGCAAACTCACAAGTAACAAGAAAATAGATAATATTCTAAGAAAATAGAAGTTTAGGTATACTAAAGTAAACATGTTGAAATAATGATAGAGATTACGAAAAAGAACAAATTTGATATCTTTAATATGGATGTTTACATTCAAACAAATTTAAAAAAATTGAAAACCGCACAAAAATAAATATTATTGGATGAGTTTTGATATTTTTTTGTGGAAAATGTTTAGAACGGATCGAATTACGGATTCATTTTTAAAATCCAAACTAAACCGCATTTAAAAATTTTAATGCTTATTTTGATTATTAGTATGAGTTATTGTATTACACTATTATTTGTTAGTTTCAATTAATTTTTAATAATACTTATTTATTTAAGTTTATATATTTTTATTATTATTTCATATATCTTAAACATAATCGAACTATGTTATTATGTAATATTATATTTTAGTATATTATGTATAATATTTTGGTTCAAACTTATTACATTAATGTAATTTTGTAATATTATTATTAAAATAATATATTACAAATTGTAATTTGGATCGACCGAAAATGAATCTAATTTAAACCGTATTAATTTAGATTTGATCTTTTTTTTTTTTGTTGAGTTGTCATCCAAACCGAACCGAATTGCGAATATTTTAATCTTTGAATTAAACGAGTTTTTCTCTCAAAACCGATCCAAATCAATACCGCAAACACCCCTAATCTCTAATGTTTAGTGACAAAATAAGGCGATAAATTTTGATTTTTTCGATCTATAAATATTTATTGCTATTTCAACTTTTTGAGTAGTTAATTAGTAGTATTTAAAAAAAATAAAGTTTTATAAATAGTTATAGGAAAAGAAAAACTAACAATTTCTTTTAAAAGAAAAAAAAAACTAACAACTTACTACTATTGTAAATACAATTTACCAATCTTACATTCTTATTATATCATTTTATATATGCAACCAAAAATATTATCATCGTATCTTAATTTTTAAAAATAAAAGATAGGCTAAATAGCATCTGTGGTCATTTAACTTAATTTCAGTTAACGTTTTAGTTCTTTATCTTTTTTTTCTTCTCCGATTTGGTCTTTTATTTTAATTTTAAGTGACAATTTAATCTTTTATGTTTTAAAATGTCAACAATATTATCCTTTTTTTTTACAAAAGTTCAAAAAAATCATCAAAATTTTCAACCAAAACCCATAAAATTAATTATATTCTTTAATATAATACAAATTTTATCAGATTCGTAACTCAAATATTCAAATAAACTCATATTTTCAATCTTTATTTGATGTTGTTAGAGATAGAAATATGAGTTTATTTGGAGATTTGAGTGTCAAATTTGATGAAATTTGTATTATTTGAAGAATATAATTAATTTTATGGATTTTTGGTTGAAAATTTTGATGATTTTTTGTAAAAAAAATGATAACATTGTTGAAATTTTAAAACATAAAATATCAAATTGTCACTTAAAATTAAAATAAATGATCAAATCGAAAAAAAAAGATAAATGACCAAAATGTTAACTAAAATTAAATTAATGGATCACAAATACTATTTAACCTAAATATAATACAACCAAAATATTTCTATCAAGTTAATGTACACACCACTCGGTTATTGAAAATCTAAAAAAAAAAAAAAAGAAAGAACCAAAAATTAGTATAATGTGGGATTGAATTCAAAATCGGCGCACGAGTGGCACATTGATCACACACGTGTTATAGTCAAAATAGATGATAACCAATCATCACAATCATGCACCTGCAATGAAAGCATGAATTATTCATTCCTCTTTGAATTCACTTATATCCTATGGTTAATGATTATGAATGCCGCTGTGCTCACTTGCTAGCCACTTTGCATACCAATTTGAGGTACGTCACCCTCCAAACTCCAACTTTCCTCTTCCGGGCAATAATGTCGACTGGTCAAATTAACAGTTTACAAACATGTCTCATTCTAACTTCAAACACACTTTTTTTTAGGTAGGGGATATTTTGTGGTTGTAAAGTTAATAGTTTATTATTCCTTGATAATCAAAATATATTAAATCAAATATAAATTATATTCCAAACTCATTACAAATAGAAAGTTTTATTAGGGATTAAGACATTATATGATCTACCAATCAGTACGATAATTTGAGATGATAATTAGTATCTACACTTGCCAAAATTAGTTGATAGCGTAAAGTATTCAATAAAATAATATTTTAATTAAAAATAATTTTTATCAATTAATAGTAGCAATTTGAAATTTATCAATGTAATATATATTTTAGTTATTTATCTATTTTATTCATTTTAAATTAAAATAAAAAAATAATTTACTTTAAAATGTAAATTATTTATAAATAATTTAAAATTATAACAAATAAATTATTTATTAATCTGATATATTTATTTATTTATTTAGCCAGTTTATTAATTTCAAATTATAATAATAAAATATTTTAAATTATTTGCTTTAAATTATTATTTATTAAAATTATCTATAAATATATTATTTATTTAAATTATTTTAAATTATAAGGGGTAAAAATTAGTTTTAGTTACAATAAAATAGGTAAAATTGGAAGAAAAAATTATAAGCTAATAGATGATAGTTGTTAAAGCTAATTGAAATATTTGGTAAAATTAACAATTCAATAGCTTGAAAATGTAAAATGACACAAAAGAATATTTTTAATTAAAAATAAGTTTTATTAATCAACAATTAAAATATTTTAAATTTAATTATTTTTAATTTATTTTTTTATTAATTTAAAATTTATCCATCTAATATATTTTTGAATTAAATAAGTTTTTAGTCGGTGTAAAATTGTTGCATTTCACTTTCAGTCTTTATAAAAAAAATTCGAACAATCTTTATGGATATCACAATTTTCAATTTTTCTCACTCTATTAAACTATAAACTTATAAATTACTTGAATTAACTTATAAAAAATATTATATATTATAAACTCATAAATAATTGTTACCAAACATAACATATAATTTATAAGCTATAAATTATAATTTGGTTTTTCGGAGTTATCAAATAGAACCATATTAGATTTTTTATTTATTTATAATTTTACCTCAAAACAGATATCTATGTTACAAAAATTTATTAGTTGTTTCACGGTGTTAAACCATATTAAATACTAACCAATATTTATACATAGCATCTCAATCAATAAAGAAAAAAGTGCAAGAGTGTTGGTGACAACTCTTATAATTGGTGACAACTGTTGCCATTCTAATATTTCATGCAACAATTTTAGCATTGTGTGGAGAAAAAAATGCAAAAGTGTTTGATTTAAAACCTATTTCTTTTAGTAAATATGAAATTCGTCTTTTAAATTATAAATGTCAACTAAATTAATTATGAATTTTGTAAATTATAAATATTAATTAAATTAATTTATTAAAATTATAAAATGTTAATACAAATAGTTTATATTTAATTTTTTTTATTACATATTACAATATAACATGTTAATTAAATATTTGAATTCTCTATGTTAATCTTATATCAATGTCGTCAGTAAATTAATTTTTCGACCATATAAATATTTTATAGATTAATTTGTCAATAATTAATCAATGTACAATTACTATTATTCGTAAATTTATTTTCGAGATTATTGTATAGCAAGTATAAATTAGAAATCTTAAATTATTTAAAAAAATAATGATTAAGTAATATACAATTGAGATGACTCATAAACTTATATTATAATCCAACCGAGATGATAAAAATTTACTCAAAATTTTGAGACTAATTTGATAAACATTTATAATTTTATTGTCTAATTTGCATATTTATTTTTTTTTTCTTTGTTAAAAAGACGCCAGATGTCAAAGCGATAAACTTTTTGTTCAAGCCAAAGCGATAATCATAACAAAATTGACGATTAAGAATTATTATGAACTTGACGCGATTGTTTTTGGCCTCATATAACACACGTCTGATTGCATCACATTTATATCATATCCCTTCAATCACGACAACACATTTTTTTTTTAATAATTATTTCTTCTTGGTTTTTTGACAATTTTTTTCCCCCTATATATCAACATGCAAATGTCATACCATTTGAATTAGGTGTTTGAACCTTTGAGGATAAAGGGTCCCAATGTCTATCCTATTTATTTATGTATAGGCTCATGATTCTCACATGAATAGAATATGGTGATTCAGGTAGAAAATATTTTATAATTTATTAAATATTTAAAAAAAAATTATATTTCTCTTCTTTTAACAATAATAGTGGAGATATTAAATCTATGAGATATCAGATTTAATATATATTTTTTATTATTAAATCAAACCATTAGATTTTCTGCTTTTGTGTTTTTGAATATAAACAAAATTAACTAAGCTCTATATGGATTGATGAAAAGTGGTGTAATGGAATGGTATAATGTAGATTTCATTGTTTGGTTTTATAAAATATGAATGAAATGGAATGGAGTATGATGGAATTTCATCCAATGCCACAAATTTCTTCAATTTTTTATTCCCCCAATTTAAGATGTACCTAATTGAATGAAAAATTAATTGCATTGCGTCATAAAATATTCAAACAACAGAATAAAAATATTATACTTCTTACATTCCGATCTATTATTTTTAAATTATTCAAATAGAGTATGAATCTATCGCAATTAATGTTATTATTCTTACAATACCATTTCATTAATTTATATTTTATTTTTTTAATAACTCTTTTTTCACAAAACAAGGTCAAATGAAGGGTAATTTAAAAATACAATTGATTTTTTTTATTACTTTGAATATATTAAATGAAATTATCTATTTTTTAAAGGGTGTAAAATAATTATTTTATTCTTTTTGTGTAAGACCGAAAAGAGTAAACCAAAACAAATGCATCATATAAAAAAAAATTAATGCATATTATCAACAAATGAAATAAGAGTAATATATAATTTTGGTGGAATCGTTTATTAATCATGAAGGTTATAGGTGGAAAAATATGGAAATAAATAAGAAATAATTATCCGTGAAAATATTCATAATACTCCATTTCTTAAATGTTCATAAAATAGTATGTGTCTCATAAAAACTTTATTAAAAAAACTAATTGAGAAAATTTTAATGAAAATAATAGAATAAAATATCTTAAATATCTTTTGATTGGGTGGCCGCAAGAATATTTGCTTTGATTTTCATAATTGGGCATGTTTTTCGTAGGTTAACTGAATCATCTCAATTTGAATTTTCACTTGTTTTTTCTTCTTCCGTAATTTCAACATACACCATTAAACATTTCATCTCCTTTTTTTAATTACATTTTAAAGAAATTTCATACGGTACATTCATTCATTCGACATCTATGGTATGTTTTATATTTAAATTAATAGTCAATTATTATTTTTTTAAAAAAACATTATTTTCTATCATTTAAAAAATTATAATTTATATACTATTTACCTAATTTGTTTAGTTTTTATTATTTATAACAGCTAATATTGAATATTATTTACAATAAAATATAAAAAATTAATATAATACTTATAAACAATAAAATAATATTTTTTATATGAAATAATATTTTTTAAATATAAAATCAATAAATAATTTTAAAAATCAGTATAATGCTTTATAAGATGATGTACTTTGTCCTAGAAATATTCTTCCCTTCCGTTTTGAAAAGAAGTGGACAATTTTTTTTGTAATATCTTTTTTTCAATTTTACATATACCTTCTTTTTGTCATATTTCATACTGTATTTTTGTCATAAAATAGTATACTTATTTTTTTTTTCTTTTACATTCTACACAATCAAATATGAGAAAATAAAGTTTTTACTTTTCTTTCTTTTTTACTTTCATTTCAACCAAACAACTAAAAACTTATTGTATTTTTCTTTTCTCTTTCCTCTTTCCTCTTTCCTTTCTTTCCTTTTCTTCCCCCTTACTTTCTTTATAAATCAAACATGGCATAAAGGTTGGAGAGTGTGAGAGGTGAAGTTGGGTTGCATAAGAGAGCGTGGAACCCACACACATTGGAAGTGGAAATGCATCATTATTATGGGATGACAATGCCATCATTTGCACGTGTTTATGGACCATACACATTTCAATCACACGAACTAACACTACACCAATAAATATACCATGGCTTTTAATCATGATGTAGCAGTAGTACTAATATTTTGTCAATAAAAAAGTAAACTACTAGTAATAGTAATATTTTGCAGGAAAATAAAAATAAAAAACTAATACGTGAGTAATTCTAGAAGTTGATTAGTGAATCTTTCAACAATTATTTGAGAATTTAATTCTATAACACCGAGTGACTTCAATTGATTTCCTTAATTTCCACTCAAAGTACTCCCAGTTTGGCTTGAATTGATTAGTAATCCATGGATATGAATAAAATCAAAAAAGAAAATACTACAGATTACGAAACTGGCGACTGAACAACGTTTTACTTGTTACTACTTTTTTAACTATTTATTTTCTTTTTACTCATATACTCTTGTATTTTATTGATTCCTACTATCCTCGAACTTCGCCAACGCCTCGTTCGTACCGTTTAACATGCTTGAATTAAAATATATTTTGTTTAAATTTAAATTAATATATTTTAACTTTTATTTGTATTTAAGTCTAAAGATAGTTCTAATGTGTTAAAAATTAGACCAGATGGTGCAATTAAAAAAACACTTTTTTTAAAAAATGACCAAAAATATCTACTATAATTTTTTAAATAATTTACTCTTTTCACTATAATATTTTTTGGTAGACCCTTTTCCATTTTTTTTAAGTGTCATTTTGAGTCAAATGGTAAAACTTTAAAGACAGATCATATATGGAAGATAATATTGACACTAACACAATTACACAACAAGACGAAAGATAATGAAACAATATCATCTTTACTTTAAAATATAAATATAAATAAAAATAAATTTAAATTTTTTGTTTTGGTCTAAATTTTAAACTAAATATATTAATTTTCTCTGATCTACTTTCGTTATATTTTGAGATTGGGGGAATAATTCGTTTGGCAAAAAGATATTCTAGTGGTAGTTCTTATGAAATATTGCAGTTTTGCATGTTATATATTACGAATTATGACATTTTTAAGCGAAGTTAACTTTTCAAGTCAGACAGTTTTGAATTTATATTATTTTTATTTAATAGTATTTAATATATCATATTAAAATATTATTTTATTATCATCAATTTGATCACCGTTGTACTTTTAATTTTAAATTGATGTCTTCATCAATACAACGTCCATCCGAGTTTTCTGAACATTAATAATTAGGAGTAATTTTCATCATATTGAAATGCTCTTTTTTTTTTCCTTTCATTTAACGGCAATTGTATCTTGAGGTGATACCATTTGGGATGACTATATATGTAAAACTTTAGATTAGTTGTTAAAATTGTAGGACCATATTAATCTTGTATCTTACATCATCAATATTCCAAATTAATTTCAAAAATTATAAAATTAACTATAATGATGTACTCCGCATTTGACAAAAGAGATTTAGAAATAAAAATAAATTTGATTAATATTTTGCAATTACATAAACAATTGTGAAACATTAAACATTTATAATGTGAAGGATTAGATTGATACAACCCTATAATCTTAAGGGTCGTTTTAAGTACTTCCTCATCTAAGCATATATATATATATATATATATATTTGAGCATTATATATTGGATTGAATGTGACCTAGGTGAATTTTAAATATTTGTTAATTAACCTTAGCTATGATTTTTGTTAAAGCAAAATTTAACCATAACTAATGTTTAATCAGATAGACTATTTAGGAAATTTGAATTGTGACTTTTATTTTAAGAATAATTTTCAAGTTTAAAAGAACTTGGAAAAGTTTTAAGAGAGGAGGCGACTAGGCGAGGGAGCAAATTATCTACTCAACCTCTTTTTGCTCCCCCTTTCTTTTATTATGGTAATTTTGACTAGAATCACTTATGAATTATATAAAATGTATTTCTATCTCTTGATTGAAACATGATTTTAAGGCAAATTATATAAAATTGAAATCTATCTTTGGGAAAAAATTAAAAAAAAATTAAAAATATGTCCTTACTATTTTTTGATGGACAAATAATTTACTTTTTGATCTCTATAAGATACTAGTTTCAATTTGTTAGAAAACATTTTTAATTTAGACAATTAATGTTAATTATTACTCATTTCAGTTCTTTTTATAAGAAACAATTTAGTCAATTTGACCTAATTGTCTCTTATAAAAATGATCAGAGATAGTAACATTGTTGATTGTTTTATATAATGCCAAAGAAAATGAAACGTGAGTAACATCATTGTTTATAAAAATATATTCCAAGTCTCAGCTAGATTTATACATGACATTTTTATATAATTAATATTGAGTTTAAGTGTGTGGATAAAACTCAGATTGATTAAGAATAAGTTAAATGTTAAATATATAAGAATACTTGAATGTTTTGAGTTGAAATGTGTTGTCAAAATATCTTATAATTTTAAAAGATTTGATTTGTTGTTACTTCTAATGCTCCCCCGACACCCCCAACAATTAACTTGTGACTTTATGTTAATTCTCCTTTTCTAATCTCTTTTTTCTTGAGAAAGATAAAGTTAGGGGTATGATCAGATCGAAGGTGAAATATTAGTGACGAGTTAAGAGAAAAATGGATGCAAATGCGGGAAGAAAAAAGGCTTTTGTGAATGGATGACAGTCCAAAGACAATTGAAATTGATGGGAAAATACGATCCTTTCCCCTGTAAAACTTTTTCTCTTGTATTCATTCTTTTCTTTTACTTACGGTTATCACCTTGTACTATGTGCACGAACTCAAAGAGATCTAATAAAACTTTGAACACTTTTCCAAGTCTAAATGCACATCTAGC
Source organism: Cicer cuneatum (assembly GCA_037974295.1). Classification (NCBI taxonomy): domain Eukaryota; kingdom Viridiplantae; phylum Streptophyta; class Magnoliopsida; order Fabales; family Fabaceae; genus Cicer; species Cicer cuneatum. The sequence goes on along the minus strand of JBBPBO010000001.1, from coordinate 78,039,188 downwards.
CCTCCATCATCATGTTATCAACTTTTTCTTTAAGTAAGATGAATGGTAAACATTCAATTTATCCACAGGAAAACATAACTGAAACGCATGTTAAAGAGTGGCACATCGACAATGTAGATAGATAAAGGGTGACTTATATATAAAAATGTTGGTACAATTATTGCCACGGTTATGTTAGTTATTGTATTCCTTGTTGTTGATAGCCTTCTTATTTTAGCTAATTGTCAAAAATGTGTAATTTGAAAACGAATGAATCTTTTTGTTGTTGATTGTGGCATAACATTTTTAAGTTTTAACTTAATAGGCTTTTAACCTTGTATATTTAAAAAAGTTTTGTGAACTTGATGTAAGCTAGATTGTAGGCCTATGTCGGTTACTCTAACCTATTATCATCCTTACATGTGAATACCACCTTATTTGGCACCCCACAGCAGACAATTTTTTCCACAAGAACGAGGGGGGAAAACCCCCTAAAGGAATTTTAGAATGTGGAAGTGAATAATTCCCAACTTTGCGAAGTTCTTATCATCAGAAATACTACTACAATATCCTCTTATAAATATACAAATGTATTACAAATACAATTTTGTTTGATCTTTTTATTTTTTTAAAATCATCAAAACTGAAAACAATATTAAACATATTATTCTCAAAAATCTTATTAGGAATATGCAGGAATGAGGATAGAGCGAAGTAACCTCATGTTAGAGAGCGTGGATGGAGCATAGGGCATACTGAAAGGCAGGGGATGAGGAGTTGCTACAAGAATTACTAAAATTTGCTAGGCCCGGGAAATGCTAACAAAACCTAGAAAACAATGCATTTCTGAGGACCAAACGGTCATAGGTAAAACACTCGTTGGACAACTGTATTGAAGGCCAAAACTCTCACAAAATTGCTTTTAGAATTAGAAAAAAATGTAACATTTCCTATGGCCAAAGCCCTAGGAAACGTTATTCGGCGAAGGCCCTTGCAAATTACATAGGATTGGAGCCCTTGAAAATGCAATGTCATCTTATCATTCCTAGGGCAGTGCCCATCACAAATGGAATGTGTGGTAATATACGGTTGGCTTAAACCCTCACTAATGTGAATTATGACATTTTTTCCAAGGTTGTGACATCCACTAACTGTTCCAATTTTTTTTAAACAAATAATTTTTATATTTTAATTTTTTATTAAATAATTATTTTATTTTATTTATTAAAAATAATAATTAATATTCATCTAAATTTAATTATATACACTTACTTTGGTATATATTTAATTATATATAAATTAAATATATTATATAATTTCTTCATTTAATTTTAATAATATATATTTAAATATTTTATTAAATAATATTATTTAACAAAATAAAATATTAAATTGGAATAATTTTCAGTTATTATATTTTTAATATCTTTATTTTCATTAAAAAAATAAAAATATTTTTTAATTATTTAAATTATTTGTAATATTATTTATATTTAAATTAAAATTAAATTATTTAAAATGATTAATAAGATATAAATAATTTGGAAAAAAAACAACAAAATATCCATCCATTAATATCCAAATAAAATTAATGTAACAATAAAAAAAATCTAATTATCCTCGTCGTAATCTGATCCATCCATGTCCACCATCATTGTGATTGTTGGTAAAATTTAACATATCATTAAATGTTAAATTATCATAATCAAGATTCAAGGGGTTGATACCACCAGTAGAAAAAATAGATGGTTTAGATATCTAGATAGAAGGATGACTAGAAGACTGAGGTGAAGTAGTTGATGATTGTGGTGTAAAGTACTGATGTCGTGATGATTGATTTAAATCTACCCGATTATTATCATACGATGATGTTGGCATATCTAGTCGATGATAACCTCCTTGTTGATATTGAGAAGATGTCGACAAATGTGTATGCAATGGAACCATTTTTTGTTAATTATATTGTGGTGGTGGTGGCATCTATTCTTGTTGATAATTATATTGAGATGAATAAGAAGATCAATTTTGTATTTGTTTAGAATTATGGAGCTCATCCCTTATTTGTCTTTCAAACTATCGTCGTTTCTCATCTTCCATCTTCATCATAGTCTCAATAGCTCTTTGCGTTGATTCCTCATGTTCTTGATGCAACAATTGTTGACTCTCTATAATGGAACCAAGTTGGTTTTCCAGTTAAAGTTTTGATATTAACAAAAGTATTTTATGAGAACAATAAATTTGGATTAATGGCTTTATTAATTATGAAAAATTGGAAGAAGAAAATCGGAGGAAACGACTAGAGGATACAACCAGGGGATCCTACTAGAGGATACCACCATAGGATACCATCAGAGGATATCAAAATAGGAAGTAAAAAGGCCAGAGGAAACGAAATCAAAATAGTCAATGAAATCCTAAAAAATTAGAAAAATGAATGCTCTGGAAAAGAACGTGCATCTGCCTCTGATGTTTAAGTCTGAAGACTGCCGCTGTTGAATTCATTTGCCTTTGAAGATTCAGCGCACTTTTGGAAGCTCAACGTATTTCTACAGTTTCCATGCCCCAGATGAACAGTATTTGTGCAACCTCTGATGAATAGTATCTCTGCATGCCTCTAATGAACAGTTATTTCTGCATGCTTTGACGAATAGTATTTCTACATGCTCTGATGAATAGTAACTTATGAAGTAACTAGAATATCACTAGAAGGGGGGGTTGAATAGAGATATTCAAGGTTTTAAAAATTCTGTTTCAGTTTTAAACTACTATCCTCTTTCAGATGATGATTTATCATATGTTGTAAAGTTGAGAGAGAGAATAATGACACACGAATTTTTATACTGGTTCACCCAATGAAGGCTACGTCCAGTCCTCATACTCTAGTGAGTTTTTTACTAAGTATCAAAAGCTATCAGCCTCTCACTGAGGTTGATTACAAACTGTGTATTCTTTAGCTTCATCAAGCTTACAATTCTTTCCTTCTGATTTCTCTTCAAGTGTTACTCACTTAAAGGTCTAATGATGATATGAAGTAGTTTGATAGGATTTACTTTCTATAAAGATGAAACAAAGATCCAGTGTAAGATTATAGAAAGCTTGAAAGGAGATTGATAATGCTCTTGATAGCTTCTTGATATTTTTCTGTTTTTGCTCGTGTAGTTGTTGTGTTTTGTTGAAGAAGAGCAGCCTTCCTTTTATAGAGAGAAGGAAACTTTCTCTTCAAGAAAATTTTCCTTTCTGACCGTTTTTCCAAGATGTAATGAACCTCACTGTTGTTTTGAATTTATAGCCTTGCCATTTTGTCCTTTTATAGCCTGGCACTTGGGAGGTTGCTTCTTTACTTGGCTTTCCAGGAGGTTAGATCATTCCATATGTTTTTAACAACTGGCCAGTGCTCTTTTCTGGTTCCAAGACATGACCCTTCTCTGTTCGTGAATGCAACTTTTGATACTATGGAACTGTTAGTTGTTCTTAGTGTGAGAGGATGAATGAGCAGCTAAAATTTATCCTCTGGTAATTTCCTTTTGGTGTCTGAAGTTCACCTTATGGTATCCGTCTTCTGATGTTTACCTTCTAGAGTTCATCTTCTGATATTTATCTTCTGGTATTCATTTTCTGATGTTTATCATGTGAAGTTCGTCTTCTGAATTTTATCCTCTGATTTGTTTCTCCTCAATATTCATCTTCTGATGTATATCTTCTGATTTTCATTTCTGATTTTCATCTTCTGATGTCGGCCAACCTGGACTAGCAAACTGGTCTGTTGAGATCCTCTGATCTCGGCCAACACTGGACCATTCATTTTGACCTTCTGATTTCGACCAACACTGGGCCATTCATTCTAACCTTCTGATTTCGACCAACACTGGGCCATAGTCTGATCTTCTGATTTTGGCCAACACTGAACTGGGTCTGGATTAATTCTGGACAAACGATATTTCAGTCTGGACCTTTTAGCTTATCTTTTGATTAATTCAGGGCTGTTTTTCACTTCACTGTCAGGTCATCTTCTGGTCAGAAGAACTTCTTGAATAAGTCTGATTTATGATTTCTTCTGGTCTGGATCCAGTCTTCCTCTGGCAGGCTTCCTTCTGGTCTGGTCCATGTCTCCTTCTGACTTTGTTTCCTTCTGATATGGGCCAGCAAAGATATCCTCTGGAGATTTCAGGATGCATCCTTTGGTATCTTTTGGATGCATTATCTGGTGTTTTCAACTCTCAGGTTTTCTGCTTCTGCTTCTGGTTTTCTGTTCCAGATGTTCTGCTTCTGGTTTTCCAAATGTTCTGCTTCTGGTGTTTTCTAGATGTTCTGCTTCTGGTGTTTTAACTTTAGATTTTCTTTATGGATTAATGGCTTTGTTTCCTGCATGCATTCATTCTTCTGGACAGGAGGTTGCGATCTTTGGATCCTGTTCCTTTCTTATAACAATACTTAAATGCACACATTAGTGTAATCATAATCTTAAGATAATTTTGTTATGATTAAAAGAGATTTTTTCTCAACAATCTCCCCCTTTTTGATGATGACAAAATTTATTTAGATTATTTAAAATAAAATTGTAAAGGTGCTGTTTTTGAGTATGAAGCTCCCCCTCAGTATGAGTTGTAAGGAATAAGGGCTCCCCCTCAAAAAGTGCATAAAAGAATTTAAAGATTTTTGAACCAATCCGAATACTTTATATTGATTATAAGAAAATCATACAAAAAAGTGGTTCAAAAGAAAAAAAAATAGAGGATTACGATAATTTCAAAAAGCATCCTCTTTTCTAAGTTCTTAATCATTGACAATTTTAATTTATCTCCCCCAAATTTGTCAACAACAAAAAGTCAGTGGGAGCCCAGAGGATGGTGGACTACTTGGAAGGAGAGGAATCATCAGACGAGGAGGAGGTTGAGGGACGAGGCAGTGGTGGAGAAGGATGAACAAAGGGTACTTGAGGTTGTGCTTCTGGAGCAATAGGCTTGACCAGGTGCGCTGTGACCCATTCTAGTAGAGTGCTAAACTGCGCCAGAGGTTGATGAAAAGTGGCCATTGTTGTAAAAAGTTTTTTCTGATCCTTGCGGATCTTTTTCAGTGCTCGGAGTTCTTTGTGGGAGCGACGTTGTTCAAGTTTGGTAATAGTGGTGGGAGGAGTGAAGTCATCTGGAATGGGATCAGCATTGATGCTAGTGCTTTTCATTTGAGAGCAGGTTCCTTTGTTTTGTGAGGAGTTTTCTCAAGATTTAGTCAGGAAGGATTCAAGTGAGCTGAATTGTCCTGTAACTTCAGGAAGTGGTGTAGGAGCTGGTTCATTGATGATTTGATGAGCAGAGGAAGTAGTGATAAAATTTGTAGGGTACATTTTTATAGGAGAGGAGAAGATTTGAGCCATGGTGCAGGAGGGTTGAGCTGGTTGTGATGGACTTGTAGGAGGATAAGGAAAGAGAAATGGTTCTTGTAGATTTTGAGATGTGTCCAGTGGGTCAGATGGAAGCGTAGTTTCTGGAGGTGAGCCCTTTTGAGTATTGATATTGAGATCAAAAAAGTGTTTGGCACCGTTTTTCACAAGTTGAGAGGGTGAACTGAGGTCTTCACCTTCTGCTGAACAAGGGACAATTTGAAGTTGTTCAAGAGGGTGGACTTTTTTGGAGGGTGGTGAGGACGGGATATTTGGTTCTTTGTCAAAAGAGGAATTGGATGCGACTGGAGGTTGAGATGGTGGATTGGAAGTTGAGTTCCGTTTTGATTTTTTCTTAGATGGCTGTTTGTGAGAAGGCTTTTCAGTGGGATCAAGGCGCATTTGGTTTACATTTCTTGCAGAGAATGTGTTGTTGAAGGTGATAGAGTGTTCATCCTCTAATGGTACTTTAAAAAATATGAAGATTTTGGTGAGAATCATTCCATACGGAGCTGATCTCCTAAGATATGTAGCATTGACCATGAACCTAAAGATAATGTTTCCTAGATGAAGAGGGGTTCTAGAAATGAGGTGATGAATAATCAGAATGTCCAGCTCAATTACTTTCTCATAACTGCCAGCCCTGGGGACAACAGAGTGTACACAAATATTGTGCAACACTCTACAGATTGGAAGTAGGTTGGATGCAACCTGAGGCTTTTGTGGATTGATAAAAATGTTGGCAAGGACAGATGAGCGAGTAATCATGTAGCTGGAATACCACGGTTCAGAAAATAGATAGGGGCCTTCATCACATATGTCAAAGATTTGACATAGCAAAGTTGGGGTGAGCTCAATATGTGCCCCCTTAAGAATAACACTGATGCAATTGTCCCCCTTGGACACATTTGCAGCAGCGTAGAATGCTCTGACAAGTTTTGGATATTGAGGTTCGTTGATAAGGAGGAAGGGAGACCAACCAAGTTGATCAAAGATTTCTTCTACGTTTACTCCTCCTAGAGTTAGACCTTTTAGGTCAATAATTTTTCCATTTATAAGAGTTTTGTCCTGCCATTTTTCTAAAAATTTTGCTTCTAGGAGGGTGTTTTCGAAGAGAGGGATTTTGGGTGATTTTAAAGCTGGTTGTTGTGAGTTATTTTGATTTACTTTCCTTTTTGAAGTTGCTATTTTGGTAGGTTTGGAGGAAGGAGTTTTTGAAGAATCAGAGTGTGTTGCCTCAGAGTCATCTGAGTCAATAACATGAACAGTGTTGTCTTGAATAAATTGTTTTGATGATATTTTTCCAGATATGATTCGAGCTGATCGTCTGGAAGGAGTTGATGATGAAGTTTTTTGAGAAAATGATTTTCTGGCTTTTGAAAATGGTTGAGTGGACATGTTGAATGGTTTGTATGAGGAAATGGTAGGGTTTTGAACATGTTGTGATGAGTCACTTGAGTAGTTTTCGGTTTGATTTTCAAATGAGTTTGAGGAAAGTTTTCTTTTTCCAGCAGATTTGGTGCGAGCCATTTTTGAATACTGGAGGTTTTTGAATTTTTACAATGGGTAAATGAGTTAATTTATAGAGAAATTATTTGTTACCGTTGGAGGGAAGAAGTATAGAGGCATAGGTTTAATCATGTCAAGCTAGGGAGAAGCACGGGTGACTTATCCATTGGGCAGTGAGTAAGTAACGGAAATCGAGGCACCTTTTTGCAGAAAGGAGTGTAATCAGCAGTGATTTGACTTGCCTCCCTCTGAGTTTTGCAAATTTCAAATTTTGGAGGAGGATAGAGATTTATCTGAGTTGTCCATCCTCAGATTTTTATTTTTTCTTTAAAACAAAATAACATTATGATTTAAAATTTGTAAATCTTATTTTTAGACAATTTTTGAAAGATTTATGATGGAAAGTTTTTCTAAATTTTTTTTGAAACGATCCTCTTGGAGAGGTTTGGTGAAAATGTCAGCAAGCTGATTTTCAGTTTCAATGAAAATTAATTCAACATCTCCTTTTTGAACATGATCTCTTAAGAAATGATGTTTAATTTCAATATGTTTAGATCTAGAGTGTTGAATAGGGTTTTTGGAAAGATTAGCACTAGTGTTGTCACAAAGGATGTGAATTTTCGTGTACCTTAAAGAGTAGTATTCCATTTGATTTTTTACCCAGAGGATTTGAGAGCAACATTGAGCAGTAGAAACGTATTCAGCTTCTGTAGTAGAGAGAGCTATGGTATTTTGTTTTTTACATGACCAACTAATGAGGGATGAGCCCAGAAATTGACATGCTCCACTTGTGCTTTTCCTCTCAATTTTGTCACCAGCATAATCAGCATCACAATATGCCAGAAGATCAAGATTTGAATCCTTTTTGTACCAAATTCCCAGATTTGTGGTTCCCACTAGATACATGAATATCCTTTTTACTGCAGTGAGGTGTGATTCTTTAGGGGATGATTGAAACCTTGCACACATACCTACTGAAAACACAATGTCAGGTCTGCTGGTTCTTAAGTACAACAAGGATCCTATCATTCCTCTGTACTTTTTTTCAGAAATAGAGGTTCCTTCATCATCTTGATGTAGAGAGGAGGATGGATGCATAGGAGTGCTCATTGATTTTGCAAGATTCATGTTATATTTTTTAAGGAGATCTTTGGTATATTTTTCTTGAGAAATAAAGATTCCTGATTCTAATTGTTATATTTGTAATCCAAGAAAGAATTTTAATTCTCCCATCATGCTAATTTCAAACTCGCTTTGAATGAGGTTGGAGAATTCTTTGCACATTTTCTCATTTGTGGATCCAAAGATTATGTCATCCACATAAATTTGAACAATTAACATATCCTCATTATGAATTTTTTTAAACAAAGTTGTATCAATCTGACCTCTTGAGAAACCATTCTCTTTTAGAAAGCAACTCAACCTTTCATACCAAGCTCTAGGAGCTTGCTTTAATCCATAAAGAGCTTTTCAGAGCTTGTACACATGATTTGGTTTCTTTTTATCCTTGAATCCAGGAGGTTGGTGAACATACACTTATTCATTTAAGAATCCATTCAAGAAGGCACTTTTGACATCCATTTGATATAGTTTTATTCCTTTATGTGTGGCATAAGCTAAGAGTATTCTGATTGCTTCGAGTCTTGCAACTGGTGCAAATGTTTCATCATAATCAATTCCTTCTTGTTGGTTATAACCTTGTGCCAATAATTTTGCTTTATTTCGTATGACCTCTCCATCCTCATTTAGTTTGTTTCTGAAGATCCATTTGGTTCTAATGATGGATTTTTCCAGAGGATAGGGCACAAGATTCCACACTTTATTTCTTTCAAACTGAGACAGTTCCTCCATCATGGCATTCATCCATGATTGATCACTTATGGCTTGATCAATGTTATTTGGTTCAACTTGAGATATCATGGCCATGTTGATTGAATCTTCGCTCAATGATTGCCTTGTTCTAACTCCATCAACAGTATCACCTATGATCAGATCTGGAGGATGATATGTTATAGTCTTCCATCCTCTTGGAGGCTGCAGAGAGGTTGGATCAGAAATGTCCTCCTCATTTGGGTTGTGAACTTTAGAGGATGTATTTTCATCTTCTTCATTTTTATCCATGTTTTCTAAACACAAGTCATCAAATTCATCAAAAATAACATGCATGGATTCCTCCACAGTTTGAGTTCTAAGATTATAGATTCTATAACCTTTTGAAGATGTGGAGTATCCCAAAAATATACTTTTATCAGATTTTGGATCAAACTTTCCCAAATTTTCTTTATTATTTAGGATGTAGAAGTAACATCCAAATATATGAAAATAAGAAATATTTGGTTTTCTACATTTCCAATGTTCGTATGGAGTTTTGTTTAAAATTTTTCTAATTGAAAATCGGTTTGAAACTGTGTTGATAGCTTCAGTCCAAAAATATTTTTCAATGTTGGCTTCATTTAGAATAGTTCTAGCCATTTCTTGTAAAGTTCTATTTTTCCTTTCAACAACTCCATTTTGTTGAGGAGTTCTTGGGCAAGAAAAATTATGAGAAATACCATTTTCATCAAAAAAAGTTTCGAAAGACTCATTTTCAAATTCTCCCCCATGATCACTTCTAACTGAAACAATCTTTGATCCCTTTTCATTTTGTATCTTCTTACAAAAATATTGAAAAGCCTCAGAGGCTTCATTTTTGTGTTTTAAAAACAAGACCCAAGTAAATCGTGAAAAGTCATCAACAATAAAAAATCCATATCTTTTTCCACTAAGACTTGGAGTTTTGATAGGACCAAATAGGTCAATATGAAGGAGTTCAAGAGGTTGATTTGTTGAAACAATATTTTTGGAGTGAAAGCTACTTTTAACTTGTTTTCCTTTAGCACAAGCCTCACATACTTTGTCTTTTTCAAAATTTATTTTTGGAAGACCTTTAACTAATTCTAATTTTGATAATTTAGACATAGTATTCAGGCTAGTATTACCAGCCCGTTTGTGCCAAATCCATTTATCCTTTTCAATAGCCATAAAACAAGATTCAGTAGGTAAATCATCTAAATATAAGACATATAAGTTCTTTTTCCTTATGCTTGAGAATAAAACTCTACCCGAGGATGAATGCTTGACCTCGCATATAGTGGGTTTAAAAATTACTTCAAATCCACTATCACAAAGTTGGCTAATGCTTAGCAAGTTATGTTTTAAACCATCAACATACTGAACATTTTCGATTTTGGCAGAATTGTTTTTACCAATAATATATGTTCCTTTGATTTGAGCTTTATCATTGTTGCCAAATGTAACTGATCCTCCATCTTTTGATTCCAAAGAGATAAAGCAATGCTTGTCTCCTGTCATATGTCTTGAGCAGCCACTGTCCAAGAACCAGGGTTTTCTTTTGTTGATCAGAGGATGTACCTGTGTCAGAATTTAGAAGAGACATAGGTACCCATATAGAATTGGGTCATTGGTGGTTCGTCATTCCTTTTGTAAGGATTTTCTTTTTGTGATAGCAAATGGAATCATGATGTCCATGCTTATTACAAAATGAACATTTCCTTTTGTTACTTTCAGCTTTTTTCTTAGCAAGACATACTTCGATAGTATGTCCATGCTTTTTGCAAAAGTGCACTTAGGTCTATCCTATAGGTTCTTTGGTAGAAAGAAATTTTCATACAGTTTTTGTTTTTGAGAACTTTTAAAACCAATTTCAGCTTTGTCAAATATACCAGATTGAGATCCCATAATTTTTTTAAATGTTTCTGTGGATTTGACAAAGTTGGTAATGTCATTTTTTAGTTCTTCAACTTTGATTTTCAAGTCCTTCTTTTCTGTATCCTATTCAGGAGGATGGATTTTGACATTCTCTTTGTTTAAAGTGTTTTGTTGCTATTTGATTGATGCAAGTCAAAAATGATTTTTTGAAATTCTTCATTCTTAGCTTGAAGTTCCTTATTCAGTTTCTTTATTTCATAATTTTGGTTTTTAAGAAAACCACATTTTTGAGATAAAGTGTTTGAGTCATTCAAGAGACTGTCAAATTCTATTTCTAACTTTTCACAAGAAGGACATAAATCAGTTATGCTTACCTCATCTGCTTCTGAGTTAGCCATGAGACAAAGGTTGGGTTCTTCTTCCTTTTCTTGCTCAGAGGATGATTCATCACTGTTATCCCAAGTTGCCATCATAGATTTATTCTTGTTGTGAAATCTTTTTATGTTCCTTTTGTTTAGAGGACACTCAGTTTTGTAGTGTCCCATTTTATTGCATTCATAACAAGTTATCTGGCTTTTGTCAATCTTTTCTTTCTGAGAGGATCTTTTGTCTTGTCCTCTTCTGTTGATTATTCTTTGGATTATTCTAGAAATTAGAGCCAGTTCATCCTCCTCTTCAGAAAGAGAATATTATGAGTTATCCCTTTTTGAGATATTTTCAGAGATTTTGGTGGATGGACTTTCAGTTTGACTGGATTTTAATGCAATCATTTTTCCCTTTTTGCTTGGTTTATCAGCAAGCAATAGAGGTTCATGAGCTCTTAGAGTTCCAACCAAATCTTCTAACCTCATGGTGGCTAAATTTCTTGCTTCTGTGATGGCAGTCACCATGGGTCTCCATTTCTTTGGTAAACTTCTTAATATCTTTCTTATTCTTTCTTGGACAAAGTATTCTTTTCCCAGAGACCTTAAGTTGTTGAGGATGATTGTCAGTCTTGAGAACATTTCATCAATTGTTTCTTCTTCCTTCATTTCAAATAACTCGAACTCTCTTACTCCCATGTCAATTCTGGCTTCTTTAACATGACTTGAACCTTCATGATGGATCTTCAAGGTTTCCCATAGTTCTTTAGCACTTTGGCATTCTTCAACTCTATCATACTCTTCCATGCTCAAAGCACACGTTAAAAATAAATGAGCTTTAGAGTTTAGAAGTACATTGGCATTTTCTTCAGCTGTCCATTGTGTTTGAGGTTTTTCGTCAGAGGTTGGATCTGCACTGTTGATTCTGATGACATGATTTCCTTTTTCTACCACTGACCACATGTTGTTATCTTGAGATATGAGAAATAATCTCATCTTGCCTTTCTAGTGGTAGTAGTCAGTTCCATCAAAGTAGGGAGGTCTGTTGGATGATCCTCTTTCTGGGATATACTTAGCTTTTGACATTTTTTCTTTTTGGATCTTTTTCTCTTACACTGTTAGGTGTAGTTTTAGAGAACCTTGCTCTGATTCCAATTGAAGTAACTAGAATATCAGTAGAAGGGGGGTTGAATAGAAATATTCAAGGTTTTAAAAATTATGTTTCAGTTTTAAACTACTGTCCTCTTTCAGAGGATGATTTATCAGATGTTGTAAACTTGAGAGAGAGAATAATGACACACGAATTTTTATACTGGTTCACCCAATGAAGGCTACGTCCAGTCCTCACACTCTAGTGAGTTTTTTTACTAAGTATCAAAAGCTATCAGCCTCTCACTGAGGTTGATTACAAACCGTGTATTCTTTAGCTTCACCAAGCTTACAATTCTTTCCTTCTGATTTCTTTTCAAGTGTTACTCACTTGAAGGTCTAATGATGATATGAAGTAGTTTGATAGGATACTTTCTATAAAGATGAAACAAAGATCTAGTGTAAGATTATAGAAAGCTTGAAAGGAGATCGATAATGCTCTTGATAGCTTCTTGATATTTTTCTGTTTTTGCTCGTGTAGTTGTTGTGTTTTGCTGAAAAAGAGCAGCCTTCCTTTTATAGAGAGAAGGAAACTTTCTCTTCAAGAAAATTTTCCTTTCTGACCGTTTTTCCAAGATGTAATGAACCTCACTGTTGTTTTGAATTTACAGCCTTGACATTTTGTCCTTTTATAGCCTGGCACTTGGGAGGTTACTTATTTACTTGGCTTTCCAGGAGGTTAGATCATTCCATATGTTTTTAACAACTGGCCAGTGCTCTTTTCTGGTTCCAAGACATGACCCTTCTCTGTTCGTGAATGCAGCTTTTGATACTATGGAACTGTTAGTTGTTCTTAGTGTGAGAGGATGAATGAGCAGCTAAAATTTATCCTCTGGTAATTTCCTTTTGGTGTCTGAAGTTCACCTTATGGTATCCGTCTTCTGATGTTTACCTTTTAGAGTTCATCTTCTGATATTTATCTTCTGGTATTCATTTTCTGATGTTTATCATGTGAAGTTCGTCTTCTAAATTTTATCCTCTGATTTGTTTCTCCTGAAATTCATCTTCTGATGTATATCTTCTGATATTCATTTCTGATTTTCATCTTCTGATGTCGGCCAACCTGGACTAGCAAACTGGTCTGCTGAGATCCTCTGATCTCGGCCAACACTGGACCATTCATTCTGACCTTCTAATTTGGACCAACACTGGGCCATTCATTCTAACCTTCTGATTTCGACCAACATTGGGCCATAGTCTGATCTTCTGATTTTGGCCAACACTGAACTGGGTCTGGATTAATTCTGGACAAACGATATTTCAGTCTGGACCTTTTAGCTTATCTTCTGATTAATTCAGGGTTGTTTTTCACTTCACTGTCAGGCCATCTTCTGTTCAGAAGAACTTCTTGAATAAGTCTGACTTATGATTTCTTCTGGTCTGGATCATGTCTTCCTCTGGCAGGCTTCCTTCTGGTATGGTCCATGTCTCCTTTTGACTTTGTTTCCTTCTGATATAGGCCAGCAAAGATATCCTCTGGAGATTTCAGGATGCATCCTCTGGTATCTTCTAGATGCATTATCTGGTGTTTTCAACTCTCAGGTTTTCTGCTTCTGCTTCTGGTTTTCTGTTCCATATGTTCTGCTTCTGGTGTTTTAACTTCAGATTTTCTTTATGGATTAACGGCTTTGTTTCCTGCATGCATTCATTCTTCTAGACAGGAGGTTGCGATCTTTGGATCATGTTCCTTTCTTAGTACAATACTTAAATGCACGCATTAGTGTAATCATAATCTTAAGATAATTTTGTTATCATTAAAAGAGATTTTTTCTCAACAACTTACATATGCCTCTGCAGTCTGAAGCAACTATTTAAGTATGCCTCTAAAGAAAACATTATGCTGACTCTAAAGACTGTAACACGTTCCAAGAATGATGCCGCTGAAGTTGCAATAACTCTTTGAAGATTGCGACTTATTTCAAAGTGTTGCCTCTGATATGCAACACACGCTAAAGTTTCACTGACTTTGATAATGAAACAAAGGTGAAGTTGTCCATGCCACTAATTTTAAGTCAAACAACGTTACATCTATCTCTGACTCTGATTATTCATGCAACACAATATTTGACTCTAACAATGAAAGTCAATGATTTTGATGGAGAAAAGTCAATAACTCTAAAGGAAGGTCAATGACTCTGATAGGTTGAGAAATATACTGAATTGGACTTAGTTGTATCCTTACTTTTGAATAGGAGTGTACGTGGGCGTGGGTCGACTCGCCAACCCGTTCACCCAACCCGTTCTCTATCGGGTCGGGTTAAATGAAAAAATATGGGTTTAGAACTTAACCCAACCCAAAGATAATCGATCGGGTATCGGATTTTGTCAAAATTTTGTCAAAATCCGCCCAACCCAACCCGCATACACCCATAAAAATATGAAAATTCATCAATTCTAAGTAATGTCAACTTCAAGTCCAAGCACTTAACTGTTAAGTGTTTGGACTTGAAGTTGACATTGCTTAGAATTAATGAATTTTCATATTTTATTGATTTATTGTTGTTGAATTTATTTATGTATTTGAAAATTGTTGGATTTATTTTTTAGTGCGAGAGGTTGTAGGCTTTTTTAAAGAATTGAATTATGTGATTGAAATTTTATAGTTTTTGAGACATTCAAGTATTAATTATATTTTCATTCAATATATTTTTCCGTAAAATAAAAAACATGTTATTATTTATGTATAACTCGTCAACCCAACCCAACCCGTTCTTGATCGGGTCGATTCGGGTTAAATGAAAAAATACGGGTTTATAACTTAACTCAACCCAAGGATAATCGATCGGGTCGGATATAGGATTTTGTCAAAACCCGCCCAAACCCTACCCGCATACACCCTTACTTTTGAAGGTCTAAAAACAGGCTCAGTTTTGAGCCTGTCCAAATCCAATCAAGCGTATGAAGGAAGACTCAATTGAATAATTTCCAAATGAAATCTGGAGAAAATACGCACAATATCTTTCTAGAAGCATTGCTCAAATCAGATTCAAAAATAAACATTGTTAAAGGTCATATTATCAAAACAAATATTTTAGAATTATTTTTGAAGAAAATCATTGTTGACCAAGCTGGAATGGAGATACAATTCATAATTCACAAGGGAATAAATTCAAACCCTAATTTCATCTATAAATAGTGGATCAAGGCTGAAGAAGAACATAAGCACAACAATATACAGAAAACCTTACGAACTCAAATTTCTTTAAGTACTCAACCCTAGATTGTTGAAGACACATAACACCTTGACTCTACAAGTCAAGTCTTTTCCAAACAATCTGACAATCCCAGATTGTTGAAGGAAAACTACCCACTTGACCTTAAAAGTCAAATCTTCTCAACACAACCTGAGATTCACAAATTGCTTGAGGCACACTAAAGTCACTATTGAGTTGGGTTACAAATAGTTTGAGATTGTTTTGGTTTTGCTTCTACTAAGCATATTTATTACAATCATTTTCTCACACTAACAATGAAGCACTAAATAATATAAAATTTAACGAGTGCCTTTTGCTGGTTTGTCAGATTGTGTGGAGAAGAATTGACTTGTAGAGTCAAGGTGTTTGTGTTCCTTAAAATCTTTGGGGTTGTCAGGCTATTTCGAGAAGATTGATTTGTAGGGTTAGGTGCTGTGTAATTCAAAGAGTTGAATTAGTATATTAAATGCTTCCCAGTGAGAGGACTTGACGTAGCTATCAAGTTGGTGGTGAACCAGAATAAATTGATTTGTCACTTTATTTATGCATTTATGAGTTATGTTATTGTTCCTGCTCTAAGTCATCAAATTCGAACCAGTTTTAATCAAATAATAAAAAAGAATCCAACTTAGACAAACACAATTCAACTTCCTTCTCGTGTTTGCACCTTCACTCTAGACGTTTCTATTCTAGCTCTCGTTGAATGCTTTCAATTTCAGCATGTATGGTATCATGGTATGATTGGCTTGTGCTGTTGTAGTTGGATGAATTGTACTCAGTGTACAATCCTGATTGTCCTTCTTTTGATGTACCTGATATGGCACCAGTATCGTACACCTAGCCTCTACTCTTCTTCCAAGTCGCCTCAACCCACTTGGTGCGCTCAATATTTCTCATCTCCACTACACTCGGGTGACTCTTAGGATGAGGAGTTGCATGAGTCGCGTGAACTTCATCCATAGCTTGATTATAAAAGTTGTGTGTAAATAAAAAACAATTCAAAATAAAAAATAAATTTACTTATACTTATGATAAAGATATTGTAACAACAGATAATTAATTACATATATAAATTAAATTTAAAAAAACCACACATCACCATTCTTTGTGCGTTCAGGAACAAAAAATTGTGTCCCTTTTTTTCGTGGGTTACCATGAACACCTCACGTTCTTGTACCTGTCTTCCAAGCTCGTTCTCTTAAAATAATATAACACAAAACAAAAATAAAATAAATAATTTATTAATTTAACTAAATAAATAAATAATATATTAATTAAATTATAATTTTATACAATTATTCTTCTAGTCTCTAAAAGAAAGTTGTTTCCTCTAGTGTGTGCACTTTTGCCGTTCTATGATGCTCTATTTTTCTTGTCTTTGTTAAATATTTTTTTTATATCCTCTAATTTTCAATCTTCACACAATGCTTTTCAAATGAACTCTCCAATCTATTTGAGACATTTTCCACTTATGCGCATATCCCTATGCAAATCAAATAGTCGAGTCGTACCACCTTTTATTAAAAATGCTTATCATATCAAGCTCATTGTGTTGTAATTAATTGTAATATATATTAAACTTTAAACGAGAAATTAAAGGTTCACTCGTGAAATTGATTATAATATTTTTGGGTCTATTTAACGAGTTATTCCGTTTAACTAAAACACTATATTAAATATAACAATATTCAATATTGTTATATTAATTAATAGCCCAAAATTATAATATATATTAATAATATTACAAATATAACATATTCATTATAAAATACAAATAAAAAGTCATATGAATATGTATTCAAAAAATGCACATATACTAAATAAAAATATTAAAATTAAATTTTATTAAATACACAAATTTACATTTTTTTAATAAATATATTAACATATTTTCAAATATAAAAATGCACAATAAATACAAAAAATATTATATATTCATAGAATGCACAATAAATACAATATATATTTTTAAAATATATAGTTTTTAATACTTCAATAGAAATACAAAATTTAACATTTAAAATTCACATTTTCATATCAAACATATTTAACATTTGTGAAAAAGAATATAAAAACCACATTTTCAGACATAACATTATTAATATGCAATTGGAATATATTATTTAACACTGTAAAACTTAAAATCTAACTAGAAGTGAATAGTCGAGTCTGGCTTGACGCTTTTTCCTCCTCGTACAAATATTTATATAGGTATGTTAACTCAACAACTACGTAAAAAAAAACATTTTAACATATAATTAAAAAAACATATTATAAAAATAATACAAATTTACTTTCGTATCAAGAAATTAAGGCGAAAATGAAAATGGAGATAACAAATAATGAAAGTGGGAAAAAGATGAGAGTAGATTGAGTAAAGAGTTTGTAAATGAAGAAGCAAAGAAAGAAAAAGAAGAGAACAAATTAGAAAGAAGGTAGGAAATGGGGAAGAAGAAGTCTAAACGTGTATAGTGAAAGAGGTGAGGGCTTTGGCCCTCAGAAAATGCAGATGTCAGGGAGCAAGGGTTGTGGCCTTCTGTAATGTTATGTGACCGTAAAAAGAGCAATGGTTTTGACCATGGAAAACATCTCGCTTCAAATAGCGAGGGTTCAAGCCCTGAGAAAAGCACAAATGGGATTAACAATACGAGAGTCTTAACTCTTGGACAATATCGGTCATTTCATGTGTTCAAATTTGATTTTAAATAGTTCTCGCCCATAATAAAACCCAGGGCCACAGTCCTAGCAAACATTTAACGAATAAAATACCCAAGGCTTTGGCCCTCGCAAAGTTGAAACATCAAACTTTCTTAGGGCTATGTCTATGGCCCTCGAAAATGATCTTAATCAGCTATCTAGGAATTTGGTACTCGAAAAATCCTTACTAATACTTAGTGAGGGCTTATAAGCCCAAACAAATCTCATGAGGCCAAAAAGCCGAAGGAATGACCTTAGGTATTTTGCTTAATTCTTGTAGTGAACGGGGAAACACTTTTCACACCTGCCCCATTGACATCTAAAATGGATCATCTCCATTAATAGGTATCAATAGATTGAGATAAAAAAAATTGAAGAGTGATAAAAAGCAAAAGAGATAAAAAAAATTGATGAGTAGGATAGGGAGTGAAGAAAGTGTGGAGAAAATCTTGGTGAAAACAATCTAAATCTGATGACATTTCTACTCATGTGTCATTTTAAAATATGATTTGACAAATCATTTAGTGATGCGACAATGAATAATTAAGATAATATTTTTCTCATTTAAAATGAGAGACTACAATTATAAATCAACGGAAATTGAACAACCCAAATTACATTTAAACTAAAAAAGAAAAATAAACACACTTAATTAGGTCATTTTGTCGACTTAAATCAAATTAATTTTGTTTATGAAAAATCTCCTATAAAACAACCTCATCTAGAACTCCTATCATCGCAAAGAATATGAAATAAGCATATTATTCTCAACAATTTTTCAATTTTATAGTTATTCAATTATGTATCCTAATATTTTAAATTATATAAATTGTTGGAAAAAATAGTTTTTATATTCTATAAAGGTCAAAATTCGTTTTCAAAAAAAAAACTGAAAATTCGATTTTGCCAAAAATATATGTCCGATAAATTAAAATTGTGTTTTTAAAAAAATATAAATTAAATTAAATATGATTTTTCTTGAATAATTATTTTTCTTTTCAAAAAACTCAAACATTCAAAATTATGTAACATTAATTTGAGTTTAGAGAGCCTGCATTGACAGCTGGGATGGACCTATATATTAGGTTGTGTCGACAAAAATTTGCACTTAGAACAAGGATATCTTTATATGGTACATTTTGTTTTCATTATGTTTTAATATTTTTTAAACGTGAGAGTAGAGGTGTTGTTATAATAGTCTTTGACTATATTAAAATTATAAAAATATATTTAATTATGTTTTTTATAATTTATTTAGATATTTAAATATGTTTTTAATTTATTAATTTAATCGTCAAATATATAATTTTTTATTAGTCAATTTAACTTATAAAATTACTAATAAAAAATATATTTGAAGATTTGTTTTTAATTTTAATAAATTCAAATACTACAGTGATAACAAATCATACGTTGAAAAAAAAAAGACTATTTATTTTATTTTTTATTTTTAATATTCTGAAAGAAATATATATCACGTTTCCACTATTCAAAGTTTTTGGGTCCATACCTGATTAACAATGTAAAATAGTTTTTTAATTAATTTTTCTTTTTCTTGAAAAAACCTTTGGCTACCGTCCAACAAAGATTGCATTTTAAACATTTAGCAATGTAATTTGTTGGAAAAAAAAGCTATGTAATTTAATTTTAAGAACTTAGAAAAATTAGTTAACTAAATTTTTTGTATTTGTGAAAACTTAGAATTTGAGTGTTTCAAAACAAAAATGGTTAAAAAAAAATATTAAAGTATAATAGCTAGAATACGAATTTTATTTTTGAAAAAATGTGAGGGGGAGGGGATTGGTGTGGGGGTATAGGTGAGATTTATCTTTTTTTCCAATTAAATTCAAGGCCCAACCGCAAGCCCATTTTCAACCCGAATTAACTATTTTGTGTTTACCCAGCGAATCGGATGCGGGTTTTTACCGTTGGATCGGACTAACAATCGGATTAGTTACAACAACTCCGGTTCGATAACATATCCGATTTGATATTCAGGCCGAACCGGCTAATATGTCCAATTTTCACTAAAACCGGTCTGACCAACCGGTTCATTTTCTATAACACTGGACTAGAGTTTACTCTCTGTTTCGATACTTCCTTAACATATATCGAAGACGCATTTTTTATTTTTGTGGTGACTGTATTTTTTTTCTGGGTGTAAGAAAATATGCGTGGATTGCAAAAATCGAAAAGAG
Organism: Cicer cuneatum; assembly: GCA_037974295.1. NCBI lineage: Eukaryota > Viridiplantae > Streptophyta > Magnoliopsida > Fabales > Fabaceae > Cicer > Cicer cuneatum. The sequence continues at coordinate 78,019,015 of JBBPBO010000001.1, read as the reverse complement.
TTTCATGGCCCAACGATTTAGATCTTTGTCAGGTAAAAAATTATCTTCGAGTTACCATATCCTAAATCAATTAATTCATTCGATTTCAACGATTACATCGAATAATCGCTTCACTTTTAAAACCCTAATTATTTACATGTTTAATTTTGAGGATTTTCACATGCTTGATACTCCATCCGTTATCTAATCTCGACGGAAAATTTTCCTGAACACCGTTACAATCTGATCGGGCTTTTTCGGATTTGCATGTGTTTTGTGAATTGAGGAATTTAACTTGTTATTAAAAAAAATTATTATATATGCTGTTCAGTGTTCATAAGGGACCTAATTGAATTAATTAAAGTTTGAAATAGGAAACTGATAATTTTACTCTAGATTGAGATACCTATAAATTAAGCTTTGAATTGAATGATGGTGAAGAAAGAAAACAGAAAAAAGAAAAACTGGAGAAAAAAGTGGTGACGCCATGTTTTTTTCCACGGCTAATGTTAGTAATTAGTATTGTTAATATTGGTAGTATTTTTGTTGAGGGTGGGGATCGAAACTGTGACATGCGGTGATGAGGTGATGAGTTACCGTACAATATAAGGAACTGATGCTGTAAGATATATTTTCTTATGTACAGCCCTGTGTAGTCTTTGGTAGGTTATACTAGTTGGTCGCATATTAACATCAATGTTTCATATAGAAATAAATCTTTTTGAGTTTGGAGTTTTGAAGTGAAGGATGCCGATAATCTTACTCTAGTACTCTTCCAAGAAGTTGCTACTATTCTGTGCATAATAAGCGTGCTTTGTGCTTTTCATGTTTAGGGTGGTGCTGGAAAAAGGAAATTTTCCTTCATTGGGTTAGATGTTAAATGGTTTGAACATATATTCTAATTGTATGAGCTACTGCTCTTGCAGGTTATTTGTGTCTTTGGTTTATCATTCAACACCAATGCAGCGTCAAACACATAATATGTATTTATACGTGATTTCAATTTGTTTGCCTTTAATCCTCAGTCTTTAGCATGCAAAAATGTGACTAATGTATTCAGTTGTTACCCTTTAGAGTTTACTTTTGGAATTAGCATATAAGGCTCATCTTAGTCTTGTCTCCACTCTCAAATTTCCATTCAAGAAAGTTACTTTGAAATTTGTTGCAGTCATTTATGAATAGACATTAGTTAAAAAAAGGGCGACCTTCCGTGGTATTTGCCATTTCTTCTCGTTCTTGTGGTTGTTAATCAGACTGCTTATTATTTGTAGCTATATATGTGGGTTAATTGATTCCTCTTACTTTTTTATTCATGTTATTGCCTATTGTTTTCTTGCTTGCAATGTTTTTTCATTAAAAAAAAGTAACACTAGTTTCAAAGTCATGTGCTTCCCTGTCCAACATAGTTGCTTCTCATATGAATGCTGCTTCTCATATTTTATATTGATATTAGTGTGGTTGCAAGTATGTCCACGAATTGAATGCTCTATTCACTGCTATTACTATTAGTGTTGTATTTTTGGTGTCCAAGCAGTCTTGGTAGAATTCTGCACCTTAGAAGTCTATGTAGTCTTTCACTCTAAAATTCTGTTATTTTTCTATTTAAAAGGATACTAAGTGCAAGATCTCAGCCACTTCCAACATGGGAGGGCGGGGGCCAAGTCAGTGTGATATTTTCTGGAGATGTACCGCTGGTGCATGCAGAAGTATCGGAGGTAAAGGTGACTGAAATTCTGGATTGGTCAGCCTATTAATTCACTTCAGACAACACCTATCAGAGTGTGACTGAATATAAGTTGTAAATAGTCTTTGTTGTCTAATACTGGGATGAAGAGGTGAAAGAAGTGTGATATCTGATTGAAGACATTTTGGAACAACTTGTAATTTGGATTTTAGAATCTGTTCTCTGTTCTACTCAGGATCTTAATTTGGTGTTGTCTCAGTCTCTATGCAATGTCATAGACAGAAGGGTATATACTCTCTTGTGGGAATATTAACGAGATATCATCAGTGTCTTGCCTAGTAGTCAGGCAAGATTGTAAGCGTTTTGTCCTAGAATAGTGTTTCCTTCTAGGTTGGGGAGATTCTGGATGCAATTTTTCTGAGTTCTATAGGCTGTGAAATCTTAAACAATATTGAGTGGAAGATATGGTTCCTGGCCTTCTAAGTATCTATTATATGAATCGTATGGATGGAAAATTGAGTATTTTTAAGTTGTTATGGAAACTTTATTCTATTTACCCATAATAATTTGAATACGAAAGAGCTTGTTATGTGATTTGAAATCTCATGAAAGTCTAAATGCTTTTGCATTTATCGTTCAATCAAAATGGGCTAAATTTAGTCTATTAAAATCTCATAGTGTTATTTCTAGTGAAAACAGTTCTCATTCAATCATCAAATATTCCACTTGTATGAAATCCGTCACAAATCACTTCATTTATTCCTAGTAAAATATTGTACTGAGAATGCAAGTTCTTTTTGTGCACCATATCTTTCACTGTCATATTTTGTGTGGTATTTGATTTTTCTCAATTATTTGGTTTGTAATCAATTAGTTTGTTTATCTCTGTATTTCAAGTGTTTGCATATTAGTAAACAATCACCGTGCATATACTTGAGGATGTATTGAACGAACAGAATCAACAATTAGTCATTTAAGACAAAGTTGCCCAGATGTTGGTTATGAATAAATTTTATGAGTGCTGAAAGATTGCTTCCTTCTTGTTGAACAGGTTAAGCTATTCTTATCAGAGGAATCTCCTTCACAAGTTGGGTTAAATTCTCAAGATCACCTCCAAGCAAAGGCATCATTGTTGTTGCATCAAGGCGGAGCAAGTTCTGATGATACTTTACCTCCTGGATTTGAGGGAAATCATGCTTCAAGTCAGTTTGACATTAAGCTGTCCCAAATACCAATTATTAGGTGGATTAATCCACCTAAGGTAGTTTCTTAGTTCTATTTTAAATACTGTCTTCAGCAATTTTCAGTATTATTATTTATGATTCAATATGGGTGGAAGCTAGTAAAAGAAAAAAGGTGTAATATGAGTTTGCTTTTAATAGTTTAACTTTTAATTCTTTGTCAATATGTGGTTCTCTCAGATCGTGCTAGATCTCACATGGCAAGTGGTGGCTGGGGAAGAAAGCAAAGAGATAAGGGATCAATATCATAGGGAGATGAGAGTCCTTGAAGCTATTTATCCACGCATATCTTCCATTCCACCAAAGTCTGAGTCTTCTCTTGCCCTGTTTGATAATTTTTGTTTCCATGATTTCAGTCATATAAGAATGTTTTTTTTTTCCTGGATGCAGTCCTTCGGTTACAGTGGATGTTGAAGAATCCCATTACTCTGATGGTCAAACTGTTGTGATCCCAATTACGCCTTTTGAAGACGGAGATGTGGCAGCAGATACATCATCCCATTCCTCGAAACAATACGGTTTTTCACAATCTCTTGAATTATCTCCTGGTATATTGGAGGGTTCAAACTCTGCTACAAGTATGCCGATAACTCGTGGCCTAGTGTCGGATGTAGCTGCTGCATCTGTTGCTTTAACTAGCATAGTGAAGAGCAGTGAACATGGTAATTTGATTGACCGTGAATTACTCAATAATATTCTCAACAATCCTGAAGTGATTGAGAAATTGGTTCGAGATTATGGGGTTAATAATAATGCACAGTATGTACAAAACATGGGATCATCTTCAGGATTTTTTCCACATCCTCCAAACATAGGATCATCTTCAGGATTTTTTCCACATCCTCCTAATCCCATTAATCAAGTTGAAACCGCTACAACCTCATCAAATGCTTTTTCATCCACTTCTTTCTATTCTCACGCAACTGGAGGTCAAATGGCAACTATTTCTACTCAATGGCATCCTAGGCCTGCAATGAGTTCAGCTATTGCTGCAACTCCTGTTGAGGCCCCATCAACAAAAGACGTAAACTACTATAAGAGCTTAATTCAACAACATGGAGGAGATAAACAAGAAGCACTTCCATACTCCTCTGGTAATCGTCAGAACCAGCAACAGTTAACAAATTATGAGGCAGCACACAATCTTAGAGGAAAAGTGTCAAAACCAAAGATAATGAAGCCTTGTATCTTTTTTAATAGTTCCAGAGGATGTCGGAATGGAGCTAACTGTGCATATCAACATGATGCATCATTTCAGCCACAAGGTAATCCCGTTTCAGGGATACAAAGTTCAAAGAGAATGAAAATGGATAATGAGATAAGCAGTTAATTGACCTGTTCTATGGCTGGTGGTGTTGGTTGCAAATTATTTTGACGGGGAGGCCTGAATGCAGGGTCCATATCATACACATTCGATACGATCATGTTAACATTTTCTCTGATAAGTGATTTTGAGCCTTATTTGATATCATTTTTGAATGAATGTCTCTCGTCTTCGTCTTCCATGCCTTAAAACCTGCAAAAATTGCGACCTCTCTTTCTTGGTTATTCTTTATGATTGTAATTCAAGATGAGGTTTTGATGTTGCAACTGATTGGAGGTACCACCAGCTGGATGATGTATTAATATTTTTTTGTTCTTTTCTTTACATTTTGACTGTATAAATTGATTTCAATTTCCGCCCATTTTAATTTGCTTTCATGTTAATATTGGCATAAATTTTCATTTCAAGACAATAAGTTGCAGTGAATAGTAAAAATCTTGAAGTCAATTATTGTAATGGAAAGAAGACGAAATGTTAATTTGAGACGTTACATTTATTAAAATAATGAAAACAACTTTTTTGATATTTTCATTATTATATCTTTGTTAATAAAAAAATTTAACACAAATTTTAGAAAATGACTAAGGGTATGCATTGTTAGAAATTTCATCATTTTTTGGGTTATGATGAGCAGGAAAATGAGAAAATGAATAAACAGAGTTGTGATAAACTTCAATCATGTTTTCGGGTTGACTATGATTCTATTGAGTCGGAAAGACATCATCTTTTATTTTCTACTTATCAATCTGTCGTGTTCCAAAAATACAAAACAACAAGAGACATTTCCATTTTTAGAGGGTAATGGAAAAGTTGGATTAAATTAAAGTAAACCAGTTCTTTCCTAAATGTCTCCTTTTCCTTTTTGAATCTTATTTGGCCAATCTATGTATTCAGACTCACAACGGGTGCTCTTTTTGTGAAGAAGAGAGTATAGTTAGAAGATGAAGAAGTTAAGATTTGTGTTCCCTCCCTCATCAAAACAATGAAACAAAATAAATTTATGCTCACTAAAAAAGGTGACATCCACACGGTTGACTAGTTGAGATTGAGTGGTGTCCACCACCTAAGTTGTCACAATAAATTGCTTCTTCTCCTGGTGCTCTCATCTCTTCCTTAACATTTTATCCACTTCTTACTAATCAGCATTAGTAGTATTTGGTCGTTTCTTTTAAGGCGGTTCTCATCTTTATATTATTTTTAATATTATTGATTTGAAGGATGCATCTATTTTGTCGATGAATAATCTAGTCGAGGAACATAATTGACCATTTTTATTCAAAATTATGATGAAACATGACACATTAGTTCTAATTATTCGCACTTAAAATGGGATAGGTGCAAATTCTCATCTTTATCCACTTATTCTTTCTACACTCACCATTCAATTAATAACATATTTAATTAGATCAAATTGAGATGGAAGGCAACATATATATATATAATAGGGAGAATTTATAAACCCAATTATACAAGCCTAATTGATAATCTCATTAATAAAAAAAACAAGAGCAATACAAAGATTCCTCCTAATTTTCTCTATCGGATGAAAAATAAATTAAAAATCTTATCCTTGAATAACAAAACAATTATTCGAACTACCATTTTTTTTTCTAGCCAACGATTCTTATCAAAATCATACACAGTACATATCACATAAACGAGTTTCTACAACAAAACTATAATTCTTCACATACATCTCTTTCTTAGTATTAGCAGCAATTAGCACATATCTTAAAAAAAAAAAACACATACTTGAATAATTAGATAATTAATAAAGATATCCAACACGAAAAACACAAAAAATAAAAATAAGAAGGAGCTAAGTTCCAAACCTCCAAGTATCATGTATATAAAACTCTAAATATATACAATGATATATATAATTAAGAGAATATTGATATTGATTTATTAATATCAATCTTAAAATTATACATCGCAATTCTTTGATATTGCAAAAGCTATAGTCGAAAGAGACGAAAATCTTGATGTTATTGTTTGTAACATAAAACACTGTGATCAATAATCTTCATCAGGTTTTGGAAACTCATTCAAATCAGGTTTGAGTGAATTGCAAGTAGAGTGATGATGAAGTTCCATTTGAAGAGCATCAACTCTAGCACCAACTTGAGTAGCCTTTTTCCTTATTGAATCAGCCGACATATTCCCATGTTGTTTCATAGAACAACAACCTTGTTCTTTTATTTCTTCTTCTTCTTCTTCTTCTTCTTGATCTTTCAACAATAATTCGGGAAAATTAAGGTGTGCTGAAGGACCTCTAAGGTAGAAAACGGCCGTGTCATATGCACGTGCGGCGGCAATAGGTGTTATGTAAGAACCTAACCAAATTCTTGATCTTTTGTTTGGTTCTCTAATCTCAGCCACCCATTTACCCCACTTTCTCATCCTTATTCCTCTATATTTTTTCTCTTTCATAATATGCTTCTTCTTCTTATCATCAATATTGTTATTGCTTCTTGAATTCATCGAACTACAATATTCCCTATCTTCCATACCCTACCTATACCTATCATGTAACTAATTAAACTATCCTAGTACCTATCTTATATTTATATTTCTTTCTTTCTCTGCAATATATATATATACACACACACTTTCCGTGAGACATACTTCGACTACTTTGAATTAAGAGTTAAAAAATTGAAATATTTAAATTTAAATTGGACATAATAATTAATTATTAATTTTAATTGTTTGAAGAAAAATACACATTTCTTATATTTATAAGGTTAAATAGCACTCGTTGTCCCTCAACTTAATTTCAGTTAATGTTTTAGTCTTTTATCTTTTTTTTTCTTTTTGATTTGGTCCTTTATTTTAATTTAAAGTGATAATTTAATATTTTATGTTTTAAAATGTTAACAATATTATCTTTTTTTTACAAAAATTCAAAAAATTCATCAAAATTTTCAACCAAAATCTATAAAATTAATTATGTTATTTAATATAATACAAATTTCATCAACTTCGTAACTCAAATATTCAAATAAACTCATATTTTTATTCTTTATTTGATTTTTAAAATTTCATCTCTAACAATATCAAATAAAAAATGAAAATATGAGTCTATTTGAAGATTTAAGTTACGAATTTGATAAAATTTATATTATATTAAAGAATATAATTAATTTTATGGGTTTTGGTTGAAAATTTTGATAAATTTTTTAATTTATCGTAAAAGAAAATGATAATATTGTTGACATTTTAAAACATAAAAGATCAAATTGTCACTTAAAATTAAAATAAATGACCAAATTAAAAAGAAAAAAAAATAAAAGACTAAAACGTTAACTAAAATTAAGTTAAGGGACCACATGTACTATTTAGCCTATTTATAATTATAAAACGGAGACATATAAAATAAAATAGTTGCCAATCGGAAGAAACAATAATAGATTCCGTTCACACCCGGAATAAGGACCATGTTGTTTGTGTATCAATTTCAATATATATTAACAAATGGACTATGATATAATTGATTATATTTATTTCTTTTTGACTAAGTGTATTATTTATTATTTATAGAAATAGTGAGATAGTAAAGAAAACGTTATGTGAAGTTGTGAACCTCACTTGTTAAAAATGAAGAAAAAAATAATAATGTTCATGTGTATCTTTAAGACATAAACTAAATATTAAAAAAAAGTGTTTGAAAACTTATATGATCAATTACTTTAAACTCTAAAATTTGATTTTTTTTATTTATAAAAAATATTATTTTCAAATACTTTAATATATATTTAGAGCACATATTAACATCATCTAAATCAAAAAAACTTTCATGTGTTGCGTGGTGGAGTTGCCACGCAGAGAGATTCATTTTAAAGATAAGAAAGAAAAATAAATAAAAAATAATAAAAGGTGGCCGACACAACCCCTTACAACCATCCTTGTCTTTGAATCAAAAGACATTGCACCAACAAAATACAGTAATCATAAATAAAATTAAAACTAATCATACGTTGTATCACCAAAAATAACTAAGCATACTTTGCTAATATTATTGCTATTGATATGCCAAGAATTTTTAGATTTACTTTTATACATTAACGGTTTCATATAAATATAACTCGGATGGTAAAAAGTTGTGAAGAGTAAATTTGAACTCGTAACTATGATATTCTTCTCTCTGTTTAATATGTGTAAATTTTACCAATAGATCTTTGAAGATTTTTTTTAATCTCCAATAAATTTCAATCAATCATATGTGAAAATTAAATAATTGTAATTATCTAAAAATTATGATTAATTAACTGTCTAATAAATATTTACATTATAGTATATAAATTATATGATTTTAATTTCTTCCTTCATAATTATTGTAATATATAATAATCGTAATTTAGAATGAAAAATGTAGTTTTTCTCTAAAACAAAGATAGTAAAATGTAGGATTTGCGGTAACAAATGATTTTTGCTTACATAGTGTGAGTTTGGTGTGGAGATAATTATACAACTGTTGAGTGTTGGTAGGTGTAATAGCGAACAGGTGGATGGAATCAGGATGGTGGAAAGAAGTCGGTGGTGAATGAACGGTTGGATTTGGATTAGATGAGAATAGAGGGTGATGTTCCCGTCCACGCAAATAAAACAAGAACCAACCCACACGTGTAACTTAGAGTGCAGTGCATTTATATCCAATGTCAAATTTTAGGTTTATTAAAATTAAATTATTAATAGTTGAATAATATATTATTTATATATTAAATTTTTTAATTTAATTAATTTTAATATTATTTTAATACATATGTAAATAAATTAATAAAAATTATTAGTTAAAAAATTTATGATATTGATATATATTCTGTTTTTATTATACCATATAATTTATCTTAATTTTTTATTATGAAAAAAAAATTAAAACTTCATTGACTATATTATTAAATATTAAAGGTTTCTTTTTATCTTTAAAAAAATTAAATTATAATTTAATAAACGATGCATTTAATACATATATAATCTCTATGGAATACATTAATTTTTTTATCAAATTATAATTCAGTTGTGTTTTATAAAAAAAGACATAATATACTATTTTATCCATAGTTATGTATATAAGACAACGTTTCATTGAATTATGAGAATTAAATGTAATGAAAAGTAAGTTATGTTAATTAAAAAGAATTGATTGTCTATTAAATTTATTGTTAATTATGATTATTATTATTATTATTATTATCATTATTATTGATAAAAGATATAGCAAATACCATTAGAAATTCATATTATAATTGCAAAGTCTCAGTTTCGAACCAAAATATGTACACATCTTATTTGTTAAACTAGAACTTAATTTTTATTATTGTTAAACTATGTACACATCAATATTTTTATTTGTTAAACTAGAACTTAATTTTTATTATTGTTTTCTTAGTTTATTTATAAAAGAGAGGTGTTTAATTTATATTTTTATTGTTATATTACTATAAATTGTATAAAAATGTGTAACATAATAAAAAATTAATTAATGCAATTGAAAAATTGACAAAAGTTTTATAAAAAAAATTAAAAAAA
>JBBPBO010000001.1:77972528-78009226 GCA_037974295.1 Cicer cuneatum | reverse complement strand
TAAGGTTAGGAACCAAATCAATTTTCTATTTTTTTTTTTTCAATTTTCAGTTTAAACTAAACCAAAGTAATCAAATCTAACTTCTATTGATTTGGAGACCTATTTTACATTATTCAAAATTAATCATATGAAAAATCTAAACCAAAACTTTTTCTTTTATTTATTAATTTTTAAACAAATAACCACATTTAATAATTAGCTATTAATTAAGTCATATAGAGTATATTAATTGTATTTTCTTAAAAAATATGTTGTATTCATGTCAAAATCGATCTATCACTTATTGAAGTATAAAGCGAACCTTGAAACAAAACTTATAATAAAATCATAGAAGACTTTTTAATTTAATAATGATATTTTATTATATTTTTACTTAAATTTTAGCTTTTTTTCTTTTTGTGATGCAATTAATTAATATTTAATTAATTGGTTTATCTTTTTATACTTGTAAGAATAATCATCCGATGTATTTTTTGAGAATAATTATACACGTATTTTTTGTGCAATTATATATATATATATATATATATATATATATATATATATATTGTGAATATATTTAACCCTTGATTGCTACCATAATTACATATTGATACAAATGTAACTCAATTTATCTTTAAGCAAGGTATTGTGTTCAATGAAAAAATGTGATCAAGAGAAGAGACTAGACTAAAGGTGCAAGCTAGTTTCCATAGGAAATATTATTAATCGATAAAATCGATATTTTGTACCAATAATATGGTTAAAAAAATCTTAATCAATTACTCATTAATCTAATTTCACATTATTTAACTATTTGTTTGTGTATGTCTTTATCCTTGTCTCTATATTTTTTTCATGTGCGGCAACTTGCATCCCCGCCACATTTAGGTATCAAAATTGCTTTACTAATGTTAACATCACAAATATTTTTTTAATAAGAATAGTAAATATACCACCCTATGAAGGTGTGACCAACTATATGACTTTTTTTTCTAATAAACTCTATGAGAGATTAGAAGGAAAAATAAAATAAAATAAAATTAAAGACTCTTATAAATTAAAATAAAAGTTTTATATTTAGGTTGATCTCTCTACATAATTTTTAGATTATTTACATTATTATATCATACATCCCCCTTCAATAGAATAACATCAACTCTGTCAATTATAATTTTCTTTTTATTCTTTAAAAAGTATATTTTAAAAGGAATAAAATTCTTTTTAATTGGAATTGAATCCAAATCACTTTACCGCTGAAAACGAAAGAAAAATCACCCAAAATACCTGATGTTGGACGCGGGCTCCACCTTATTTCTTCCAACATGGAAGATTTACCGTCGGCAGTCCATTACGTCCACTGCCGTTGTTTTACCAAATTATCTTCTTCTTCACATCATACTGCATTTTATATTTATCTTCTCTAATAATAATCTTCATCACAGATAAATACACGTTTTGTAATTGGTATCATTTTAAAAAATATAAATCAAGTCATTTTTAAATTAATAAGATGTGATTGTTTAATAATAAAATTAAAAAGCATCATTTGAATAATAAAAATATAAATAATGAACCAGAGATGCAATTTAAATTAAATGAGGTTTTGAACTATAAATGACAAAATTATTGACCAAAAAGTTGCTGAAACAAGACAGTTTTAGCAAACAATAAGAAATGATAAACGAGACCACGTGCGTATGTGATCAAATTTTGAACCAGAAGAATAAAAATAAATAAGTATTGAATTAATCTTATCTACTTTTGTCATATTTTCAATTGGACTTTTGATTCAGTTTAACGATATTTCTCTCAGAACTATCACAAGATAGTCATTTAAGTTTTTCTTTCGGTCTAGATAAATTAGTAAAAAATCTCTCGACAGGTCTTACAAAATATATGCATTTGTCAGTGATCAAATATATCGGCATCTGTACTTTGAGGTATATGCATTACCATAAGAGATTTTTCTGGTTTCTTTTTTTTTCTTTCTTTTAAATAAGGAGATTTCGCTTGTTAGTATTTACCAAATTACCTCAACACATTAAGGGTCTTTTTGATGCGCAGGATAGAAAAAGACATGATAGGATATAAAGCTGAATAATGATAGAATAGTATATGATAAGATAATAACAGCATAAACATTATCGTATATTGTGTTTGATCCACACATAATAACCAACATGACAACATTTTATTTTGTCATATATTTAATACACATCTCATCATGATATAATATAATATATATTATATTTAAATAACAAAATTATCATTGTAAACAATATCATATTAGTTTTTTTTTAAAATTAACTTATTATATTTTAAATATTATAAATTAAAATAAATAAATAAATAAGTAATGAAATAATTTTATATTAAAACTATCCATAGACACTACCAAATAAACTATTTAAATTTTAAAAACAAAAATCATGAGTAATCAAATAATTATATTTTATTTGTTAGAATGTAAATAAAAATATGATATATATTATATGTAAATGGCAAAAATACATTGTAAACAAATTATATTTATTTTAAAATTTCAATTAACTGTCATATTTTTATAATTGTGAATACTAATTTATTAAATTATATAATAGACAAAACTACCCTTGTGTAAAATCATAAACATTTTTTAAATTAATTATTAATGTTTTTATTTTAAGTTTAATATTAAATTCTATTAATTAATTTTCAATTTTCTATTTGATTAGATTTACATTTTTATATTTTAGATTATATTTTATTATATTTCAATTTATATTGTAAATTATATTTTATAAAGGTAATTGAATAAACTATTGTTCTTATTATATCCCGCTGGTTTCTAATCCAGCTCATATTTAGAATAGAAATTTCAACTAAATATACATGATATAATATAATTATGGATTAATTTATCATATCTTGTTGGTTCATCAAACATTGAATGCAGACATGATATAATAACTTATTCATGTCTTGTCTCTTTTTCTGTCTGTCAAAGAGGCCCTAAATGCCAAAGTGCAAATCCTTTAAGGAACTTCCCTGAAGTCCCATGTTATTTTCACTAACTATAACTTCGGAAGAAGTATTACTTTTTGAGTAAAAAAAAGAAGTATTACTTAATTTACTTTTTGACTAAAAACAAAAAAGAAGTACTACTTTTAGCAATAGAACAAATCTCTCACTAAAATATAAACACATGTAGATAAATGACCATTTTATTATCATGTTAAAGACTTGTGTTAAATATGTTGTATCCCAGATTTAATTTATTTTTAAATACGAAACATTTTTTTAATAAGCCAATACAGAACATTTTATTAACGACACACAGGAAGCATAAGACGTGCTTCGAAGGGTCAAGTTTGAAAAATCAACACAGTTTACCAAAGCTTTCCTCATAACTACATGTTATTATCCTCTAAAACACCTAGGGTCAGATACATAAAAATATCGTGCGGGGATTACAATACCAGAGCTAAAACAACATGCAAAATTGCACAATAAAATAGAAAACTCAATCTAATTCACCCCACTAATCCTACCTACAAGCCCCCCCAGTTCAATTCTTGAACAACTACAAGCAACTCAGATTCACCTATAATCAACAAAAATAACAGCAAAAGCTGCATTTCTCAGTCTCTTAGCAACAAATTGGTACTTCCAGATTTCAATTGGAGCTAGTTAGGGCAAGGAGTACTCCCTCCTCCCTCATTTCTCCCCAGTCCCCCCGAGCCCTACCTCAGGGTGTTTTCCTCCCTTGTCCCCATCGTCACAGATTCACATTCACTATTATCATATTTTCCTCCAGAGTTCAGACAAATAACTTCATCAGCTTTATAAACCTAATAATAATATTATTACTTTTGATATCCTTCATATCAAAAGAACTATAACTATATCAATATGCTTCCCACACAAACTACTAAGCAGATAGTACAAGCTGCAAACAACAAAATATATCATATCCAACTCAATCATGTAACAAAACTACACTTAAAATGTCAATCCTAAACTGCAATATATCTTTCAATTAATGAAGTTTGCCATCTAATTCATATAATATATACAATAGGCAAAAAACGAAAAGGGTTGTAGCAGAAACATACCATCATCACAAGCAGCAGTACAGGATGGTGAAGATAAAACCGCAGGCAGCATACTTCACTCCTCAATTAAAGCAATCCAACCCTCAAAATTCCAACATGCTGCTACATACAACATAACTGTATAACACTATCCTCAATTAAACATAACTCAACCTCAATTTCGGTAATCCATTCTTAAACCTCATACCAGTATGGCTTCATTTACAATAGAATTAAATCAATAAACATAAAACCGATTTCTTTAGTTATATACTCACCATCCAGATTCTCATCTTCTAATTCATCATCAAAACACTTTTAACAAAAATCAATTTTTGTCACAGTATAACTAAATAGCAAACTCACACAGAAACAAATCAATAAACATAAAACCCATCTTCTTTTTGTTCGTTTTCTCTTATATACTCATCATCATCAACATTATCATTTTCTTCCAATTCATCATCCAAACCCTGTTTTGTGATTCTTTCCATCAAATCCATTTCATTAACCTTTCCATTCTCAACAACAATCCAAGGAAGCCACAAATCAGCATTCTTCCCCAAATCCCTATCCCAATAATCTCCAACAACAACAGTCCCCAAATTCGCCTCCCTCGCCTTCCCCAACATCTCAGAAAATTCCGAATCATCCGAAACCAAAAACAACCAATCAATCCTTCCATTCACCATCTCCCTCTTCAACGACCAATCCGCAGCATTTACCTTATCACCAACCTTCACAAAAACACCAGCGCGCCGCAACTCTGAAGCCAAACCGAACCCAACCCTAGGCGCAACAATAGTCCTCGCAGCTTCGTTATACTTATGGTTCCTACGGATAAACCGAACCTTTGAACGGTACAATTTAATCGATCTCAATCGATTCAGCATTTTCTGACGCTGACGCTGGTGAATTCGGTCGCAGTGAATGTTGAGATCGAAGATTGATTTGCATTCTTGGCCACATATACGGCAGAGTATGGTTTTAGGGTTAGGGTTTTGGTTAGGATTCCATTTGGGAAGATTGAAGAAGGAGTGTCGTTTAGTGTAAGCGGAGATTGAAACGACGTCGACGAAGCGTTCGGCTAAGGTTTTGAGAGAGAGTGCGGCGTCGTATGGGGGTCCACGTGGAGGTTTGTTGTCGAGGTCCCATAGGATGATAGCCTTGTTGTGTTTGGGAATGGGGGTGTTAGTGACTTGTTTGGTGTTGATGGAGCATTGAAAACGGGCTTTTGAGGAGAGTTTGTTATTGTTAGTGTTTAGAAAAAGAAGAGAAGAAGTTAAGTTGGATGGAAAGTGAAAGTGAAAGTGGAGAGTGTGTATTATTGCTGCGTTTACGTTGTGGAAGCATGGAGAATGCATTATTCGCTTCATAGCATTGCTTCTAGTTTTGAGAGTTGTAAATGAAGATGTTTTGAGTTTCATCATTATGTGGCCCAATACTGCTAATTCTATTTAATAATGCGGCCCAATGCTAGGTGTGTGTTATAAGGTTATTAAATTAGTAGATTCCTAAAAACGTAGGGATAGGAAATATTTATATCTATGTTTGTTATAAGGTTATTAAATTAAATTTTATTTTTAGGTGACTCATACGTACAACTTATATGATAAAAAAATTGTAGAAATAAAAATTGTAGAGATGTTTGATATAGTGGGATGTGTGTTTGAACTTGTATTATTTTTTTCTTCTATATTTAGTATGTCTGTTTGACCACTAAGTACTTTAAAATAAAAAAAATTGTGTTTGGATATAAAAGATTATTGAGAAACAAATAACTTCCATTGTTTTATTCCCAAAATAAAGGTTGGGAAAAAAAATGTTCATATCAATGTGTGAATACATTTGCATATAACTACTCATAAACCTAGTAGTCTGGTAGTATTATCCATGGATAAAATCTAGAAAGGATTAGACATATGGTATATATGGTATGTTTGGGAGTTAGGTTTTTAAGGGAAAGAGATAGAATAATTTAATATTATTTTTTTAAATAAATTTAGTAATTGATATGATATTGATGAAGGAATCAAATATATCAATATAGAGGTTGTCGTCATCCTTAATAACTAACTCTATATAAGATGTAAGTATAGTTTAAATCATATTCTTGTTTCTTTATGGTTTGTTTAGTTCGAAAAATGAGAGGAGCAGATATGAAAAAATAAAAGTAGAAATATGTTTGATTCAAAAGATGACGATGAAGAGAGAAATTTTTAATAAAATTATGTTTGATTCAACAAAAAAAGATGAATTTTAATAGTTTTTGTGATATATTATCCCTTCTCCTCCTCTCCCTTCCAAATTCCTCAAAACGGATAGAAAGTAAAAAACACTTAAAAAAAATCTTTCCACTCTTAAAACTTGAACTACACATATACCTTTAATATTGTGCAATACACTGTTGATGAAATAATAACTGCTACATTTTTTTTATCGCCATGATAAAATTGGCAAATTCAATTGAGACCTTTACTTTAGTTCATATAGTTCATATTATCTCACAATTATTCTTTCCCTTCTATTCCTATTACTTTATTAACTTACAAAATAGAGAACTAAAGATAAATAAAAAATTTATAGTTACTAAACTTAATATGAGTTATTGTATAAGAACTAAACATATATTTATATATGTATTTAAATTAAAAATAAATTTCATTGTAGATTAATGATTATTATGTGTGAAATTTGACCACTTTAACAATTTTTTGAAATATTATATGATTATTTATCATATTATTCTTTTAATTTCTTTTAAAATTTTGTATATATATAGCAAAATATAAATTTAGTACTATAAAATTCTCTCCTACAATTTTTTATGGAACATTATATGATTATTTATCATATTATTCTTTTAATCTTTTTTTAAATTTTTTGTATATATATAGCAAACTATAAATTTAGTATTATAAAGTTCTCTCCTCCACAGTGAAAGATAACTTATTAGATATATTCGTAAATAAAATAAATTATATTTTACATTTTATTCACTTTAAAATTTTAAATGGACCAAATATCAATCACACACACACGTGGTTCCATTTAAAAGAAAAAAATATCAATCTTTAACTTCTCCTTGATTAAAAAAAGGAAAAGAAGAAATGTAAGTGTTCCTTAAATTTAAAAATCTTTTTAACTTTGGATGGATTGAGTTACCATCTAGTTCCTTAATGTTTTTCATAACAAAATAAGAAAAAAATAAAAGTGAAATCCGGTCAAGCAATCAAGAAACATCACCATCTTACAAAATATAATAACACACTACAAAGTCGTAGTTATAATAATTTAATAACAATTATCCACTTATCCTTATCTTCATTAATCTTAATAAGCAATTCAATTATGTATCATCATCATATTAACTGGTCAAAGAATCATCGTTAATTATTTGGTTGATTGGCTTTATGCCTTATGTACGTTTTGAATTAAAAACTAAGATGAACTAGACTTAGAAAGATATTAAAAGCTTTAGAATAAAATTATTATTTAAGCTTCTGAAGATTAGTAAATGTTGGTTTTGACCTCCCTAAAAAGCACTTGTTGATCTTGATTTCTAGACAAAAAAAGTATAGGGCATTACTACTGCTTTTTCTCCTAAACTTACATTTTGACCAAAATTACACCTTAAAATATATTTTATTTTATTTTTCATAATTCATTAACACATCCTTTTGTGTATATGATGAAATAGTTGAGTCTAACTCAAGTAATTGATGCACTATATGAATGTTGTAAACTCAATGTAAAAAAAAAGTGATTTATATTTTTTTTGTAATTGTGTAACACATTTACAATTCTCAATCGTCCAATTTAAATAGCTATTAAAATTACTTCACGTAGTAAAATTAATTGTGATATTAATATTTTAATTTAAAATTAACTATACAGATACACTATTACATGAAAGTGTGTGTACTTGAACGACGTATAATAGCAGTCCAAAAAATAATAATGCTACACCTTTACCAATCACCTCACATTTATGCCCATTTGTAGATCTAGTTCTTGATATTTTATTAATTTAGATATTTCTACCACATTTTTTTAAATTTAGAAAGAGAAAAAAAATTATTCATGAAAGTGA
Source organism: Cicer cuneatum (assembly GCA_037974295.1). NCBI lineage: Eukaryota > Viridiplantae > Streptophyta > Magnoliopsida > Fabales > Fabaceae > Cicer > Cicer cuneatum. The sequence continues at coordinate 78,001,078 of JBBPBO010000001.1, read as the reverse complement.
CCTTAATAACTATTTTACATCTATCTCACGAGAATTTTTATCAGCCTAATTTCGACTCTGAAATATATATTTGTCTCATGTGAGTCAATTTGCACCCTATAGTGGCTATATTTAGGTGGCTCTCTACATAATTAGTTTGGCATATGGAAAGAGTCATTAATCATGATTCATCTAACAAGACAAAATCATCATGTGCAAATGTTTTTCTCTCTTACCTACCTATATCGGTGATTAAAACATGGAACATTGAGTTATGATGTTTGGTGCACTAATTAAGTGTGATAGGAACTCGCAAACTCATAACTCTTTGCAAATGCTGGAACGTGGGGAGTCAATTCTAAAATTTAGGATAACATATTGTGGTGTTTGTAGTCATATCTAAATTGATTCAAATTAAAAACTATAAACTAGTTTGAAAAATTTGTAAAATCGCACAAAAACTAATTCGTATTATATGTGTGTTTATTTCTTCGTTAATAATAAAATTTGATCATGATACACAACAGTCAGAACTTTTATGATTGTAGTGTAATTAGATATATTAAGATCGTTTGATAAAGAACAAATAATTTATATTTTAAATTCAGATTTTAAATTTAAAAATAATTAAAAATCTGAATTTAAAATTAGACTATCAAATCTAAATCAAAAACAGTCTAAATTTTGTTGATTGTCATAAAAAAAGAGTGAAGGAAAGAAAAATAAAAGAAGTTAGGGTTCTAATAGAATGCAAAAGTGTTAATAATGACTCGGTGATACAAAAGATTAATAGTAATCTTTATTTAACATTTATAACAATACATATATATTCAATCATAAATGAAAAGCAAATCATAATAATAATAATATAAAATTGAGTCTTATGAGCTTTTGGGGGATTTAAGAGAAGTGGTTGGAGTGAGAGAATCAAATATTTGAGTGATAAGTTGGTTTCGAATTTAATTTTCACAACCGGCATAATACTAACAAATTAAAAATTAATATCCTAATATTGGTCGTCTTAAAAAAAATCCTAAAAAATACTTAAATTTTATAAACTAAACTTAAAACATATTTTTTTAATATTCTAATACTTTTCTTTTTGAAAAATGCTCGAGTTAGATCAGATTTTTAATTGAATTTTTCTAAAATTAAATTTAACTGAACACAACTATATATATATATATATATATATATATTTAATATTAATATAATTTTTGTATCAATATATTATTTGTTGGTTTTCAAATATTATTTTTGTCCAAAAGTTTCAAATATAGTTGATATTTGTTTATTTCATAATGTTTTTTTAAAAGGTTGTTTCGTAATGTTAATTTCTATTATGTTATACAGTGTACATATTGGTGTTATTTAGTTTGTAACATGCTATTTGACATTGTCTAAAAAAATATATATGCTATTTGATATGATATAAATATGTAATTATACATCGGTAAAAAATTGAATTAATGTAATCCGAACTACACCTTATCAGACTGCACTAAACGTAATAGTATTTTATTTTGATAATTAAGATACTCTAAAATGATTAAAGTATAAAATAAAAAAATAAAATATTATTATTATAACAAATTCATAATTAATTACGATGTACTTATAATATTAATATCGTTTACTTTACTTTTTAAAGGGAATTATTCATTTTAAAAAAATGGGATCCAACTATTATATACACCGTGTCTTTAAATAACTTTTAACAAAAGTATTTCACTCATGTAATTTTTGCCTCCTCTTTTTTTTTTATACATATGTAAATATTTCCGTCTTCTCTTATATATGGTAAAAAACTACTACTACTTTATTCTTGTACCAAAAAAAAAACTACTTTACATACCCAAAAAACAAAGTGTACCAAAATAAAAAAATATTCACTCTATCTTAAAATAATTGAATCGTATAATCTTAACAAAAAATTATAAAAAAAAAAAATTATTGTTTTTATTAAAAAATTATTGTTTTTATTAAATTAATCTTATTAACTATTAATTTATTATTAATATCATAACTGTATAACAAAAAATATTATATTAAAAATGATATAAATAATATTAATTAAATGAAATAAATAAAATAAAAATTGAAAAGATGAATTAATTTAAAATAAATTTTTATTATAAATCAATTATTATCGGGACGGATTGAAAAAAATAATAAGAGCATGAACATGCCAAAAAAGTTGTCTTCTATGAGCAAACAAATTTATTGATTTTTAATGAGTGTTTGTGGGTTCCCATAAACTAAATCAAAAAGAAATACTGACAAAAGAATATGCACTACAAGGAAAACTAAACCTTCATCTCTCACTTTTGGTTTGTTAACAACACCTTGATCCTACCACCTTTTCTTCAATCCTTTGATTAATCAAAAGTCTTTTCATTATCATTTTCTCCTTCATTCCTTTTCTTCATTCACCATTAGAAGAATCTATATGCATAAGAACAATCTAAATTGATGGGTCAGTGGATACACGTACATGTTGCTGTTGTGGCAGCTTCTGTTGGATGTGTTACAACCCTTTTACTGATTTTCATATGGAGGTTTTGTCATCACAAAAAAGATATGAACTTTGTTATTGAATCAAATAGCTTGAATCAATTTGACCAAAGGAGAAAAAACAAAGGAAATTTTCATGTTTTTCATAAAAGGGAATCTGAAAATGGAAGGAAAGATTTGTTTAGTTGGGTTGATAATCCATATCTAGCTGCTGATGCTGTAGAAAATGGATGGTCAAGATTTGCTTTCACTACCAACAAAAGCATTAACATTTCAAAAAAATCAAACCTTTTAGGATCATGTGGAAGAGAAAATGAAGCTGAGATAAGTTTTGAAGTGTGTCAAGGATCAAATGAATTCATGCAGAAGATTAGACTCAATCATGGTTTGAAAAAGTTGTTTTTTCATCCAAACAACTCTTTAATGAATGTTGCTTCTGTTATTAGAACTTCTCTGCCTCTTCCTGGTCCTTCTTTGATGAACCATGCTTTTCCACAAGAAGCTTATTTTGAAATCACTATATTGTATTCTTCTTTGAGTGGTGATGATGAATTGGTGGGAAGAAGAGAAGGAGAGAAGACAAAACTCTTGATTGAAGATAGTTCAAATGATGCATCTGATTTGAAAAGTGTTGAAGAAATGAAAGTTGAAGGGAAAGAGGGTGGGAAAAGTGGATCTGTTGTGATGTTTTCATTAGGGTTAACAGCAGGAGAAGCTGTTCCTATGAGAGTTCCAGGAACTTACCCTAGAAGCATTGGATTCAACTCCAATGGTTCTGTTTTTCTTGATGGTAATAATAAATTATCTTTCATTTTATTTACCATTTTCATAAAGTTTTTGCGGTCAATATAGTGCGACACAATTGCACATAATTGAGTCCGTTAAATGTGTATTATTTACATAATTGATATCAAGGTTGCTGTGTGAAAAAATTATGATAAATAAATCTTTGTATTCGAAGAACTCTGAGATTTATTGATTAAAAAAAAATAGCTTTGGGTTGATGTGATAGAAAGGGAACAACCTAACCTAACTAAAGACAAATTTCTAATTGTCACCTAAAAGATCAACATTATGAAAGGTCCACATGAAATGTTTGAGGGAGTATAACTGTAGTGTTGTATATTATAAACAATAATAGATTAGTTATATGTTGGAAATAAATTAAGTGATTCAGCTCAAAGGTTAATTAGTTTCATTTAATTTAAGTTTGATTTTTGGCTAAAATAATTTTTGATTATATTTTACTTACTTCCCGACCGAACTTCAAATTATCATGATTTTTTTTATTTTTAGAACAAAGACAGTTAAGACAAACAAAAATATTTAGTGGTCAATAGTGGCAGTGTTCTGTGTTCTGTTAATTAATTTGAAGTATTCATACTTCTAAAAATAGTTTCAATTTTGTATTTCTTTCTAGAGACATCTAATTGTCAAATTTGGTGACAGGAATGAAACTTGTATTGGAGTCTGAAAAAGCACAATGGGTAGGAACTGATACAGTGATTGGTTGTGGATACGATCCAAGGCAAAAGAAAGTTTTCTTTACATTAGACTCAGAATTAGTGCATGTAATTCACTGTCAATCAGAGGAATTTGGCACTCCACTTTGTCCAACTTTGGCTTCAAATATAGACATTATGGTTTTAGTTAATTTTGGACAAATAGCATTCAAATATGCTCCTGCAAATGCACAAAGAACACCAAATCCATGCTTTATAGCACCACTTGTACATTCCCCTGGTGCCACCCTTGGATTTGATGACAGTAAGGAACTATTCTCAATGGGAAGGATTGATTCTCCTTGGCATAATCGATCGGCGATGAAAGGAAATCATAACAATCAAGCATTTGATTTTGATGAAGATTCCGAAGCTGATTTGTTTGAAATTGTGTTGGATGGTTCTGAAAAATCGCCATACACAGTGTCCTTATCATAGTTAAGTGTGTGTTTGGTTTTGCGCCTGACACATTTTTCAAATGTTTGTATCAATTCCAACTAGTAGTTCTAGCTTTCACATTTGAAAGCACTGAAATTATGTGTAGACACCAAAATAAGTACACACATTCACTTTGTTGCTGCTTGATCAAAATTGGGCATGGCTTTGTTGTACATACATAAACTTCACTTGGAAGCGTATTTTTGGAAATTTAGATGTGATGCACTCAAAGTCAATTATCTTGACTACTGATGAAGATTGGACGGCTAAGATTTGAAATTTTCGATTTGATGAAGTCACAATTTGAGTCATTTGATATCTATCCGATGACTTAAACTGGCTGAGGGTAGATATTATAGGAATTGTTGACTAATTTTGTATCTTATCCTCTAAGTTTTAATGAACCATTCCTATATATTAATATTCAAAACACAGTGGTTCACATGTACATGGAGAATTATCCTCAATTGTGAAGAAGTTAACACCGACAAACTTCATAAACAGTTTTGTCTATTGTTATACAAACTATAATAAAATATTTTTCTCCGTTGGTGGCTAATTGCATAAAGTTTTGCCTTTTGGAATTTTACATTTTCTTCACTTAGTAAAGAATTAATTTTGTATTCTGATATATTATATTATAATTACTAATTCTCTAAGGCTTTCTCTTTTGATGTTCTGCCAACATTCTCTTTGCTGGTCAATGTAAAATAAATGGCCATGGCAAAGCAAATGAGGAAAGAGATAGAAAGAGGAGGATACATCGTTATTGCTATAAGACTAACGCATTAGTTACTGTCATAATTAAGCAACAATGTTCAATAATGTCTTATTGTATATCTTAGTTACTGTCATAATTAAGCAGCAATGTTTAATAATGTCTTGGTGCATGTCTAATCTCTTAGTTTATGTTTAGAATTTTAATATTTAAATTATTTATTTTTTCAACTTTACCCTCGTTGGAGAGATAACTTCAACAAGGGTACCTTGAGATTAAATTCGAATGCTTTATATATAATCCAATGGTACCTTGAGATCTTGATCCACCGCCAAATTAACCAAATGGTAGATATTAAATTCTTATATCAGTACATTGATTTATTTAAATTTATTTATTGACATGAGCAGTTTAAAAAAATAATTTACAACATGTATATATTCTGTTTTTAGATAATTTTCATAAAATATCTCGTATAGTTTATAAAAATAACTTGACTGTATTTTACTTTGCGTTGTAAAAATAGATTATACATTAATGTTTATGCTATAAATTGTTAAATAAGTTGTTTATCCAAACTAAACTAACCTAGTGTATGAATTCTCATCACAAGACATCGTGAGATTAAAAAACCACTTATGTAGTTGATGGACGCATGTAAAACTAAAGCAGCTGGTGTCATGCGTGTGCCTGCATTCTAACAATAATATTAATCAATTATCCTCTTTTCAAGGGTTCATGCATCTAACCAAAATAATCTTTATAATCCTCTGACTAACATAATTTTATTATTCTACACATTTATTGGTTTCAAAGCACCTGTCAACAACCTCCCCTTGTACCGATTAACAAGACAAAGTTGTGTTGCATTAATGCATTTTATTACTATTAACAATTATCTATTAAATAAAACTACACAATCATAGTGATCGTCATTAAAAGTATGACTTTCTACGAATCACAGCTGGCATTAAACAAGTAATTAGAAAGGTGTTATCCTACGCCAAATTTTGGAACAATATAATGCTCATGGTGTAATGATTTGACATGAAACCGATACAATTTGAGGAGAACGATCATTGCAGGCACTCTCCAAATGTAGCATCTATGATTCTAAATATTTGTTTTGAATCACTCAATGTAATAATGTGTTACTTCATCTTCATGGGAATTCGAAACGTGCCATAACTTGGTTCCTTCTGGTTTAATTTTATGTTAAACCAGAAGGAAACATGCACCACAAAGAACAACAGATGCAAGGACAATGGTAAACATTCTCAAGCCTATATTATCTAGTGATGATGACAACTCAAGCCAAATCAATAAAGATTGTGCAAACAGGAAACAGTGATCCGAGACTCTCCAAATGATGGGTTTAACTATCAAGAGGAAAGAGATGCAGGTGCAGGTATCTATGAGACTTTAGTCAGGATATAGTCTTCAATGCAGTATATAACTCAGAGTCAGAGGAAGACGATAATCAAGAATAAAAACATGACTGAATTGACTCTTAAAGAACATCCAAGTAGGGATGATAAATGGCTCAGTCTGCTAATCTACCAAAAATAGTTAGTTGAGATTTTGTGGGCTAGCAGGTTGGTCTAATAGAAAATCAAAATAGAAGATTTGGTGCTAAAACTTGTCGGCCTTACCCGTCAAAACCTTATTGGACAATTAGCTAATGATTAACTAATGAAGGAATAATGTGATATTGGTATGCAATGAGTCAACCGAAAAAATTTAAGCCTAATGTAACTCATAAGCATTCCCCCAAATAATGATTAGAAACTTAAATCCTTATTCCACCACTTAACACATCAAAGAATAGCACAGGCCAAAAAATACTGTTACCCTAAGCTAGCGGAGAAAATATTACATAAATTACAAGCTATAAGACTTCCTTTATCAGCCTGGATTTCAAAATTTCTCACCTAGAAGTGGAATAGAACTGACATTTTGGTATGAGAAGAAAGAGAAGAGAGGTGTACATTGTTCAATTATGACCATCAAGGACTGACGCCGCAATCCTTTCCAATGATTCAGATGCCTTGTGAAGATCAGACTCTGAATGCCCTGCAGAAACAAACAATCTAATTCCTACAGGCAAACGACACTTGTCCAATGTTGATCTTCTGGAAGCCACAACAAATACAGAATCTTCTTTCAAAACCTGTGAATACACAACATTAAGAATCAACAAAATAAAAAAACTAAAAAAATTAACATTGTCAGACAGCATATCTTACGCGCTCGGCAATATTTTCAAGCAGATGTAGGTCATCTTTCAAAGAACCTGTTGACTTCTTTAATCTCAAATAAACAATTGGTGACTCTGGAGGACTTGCAATTGTGAAGCCTGGTATTTTCAACAGCCCTGCAGTAGCCAATGTATCTAAGAATCAAAGTTCTTAAATTATAAAATCCTTGTTTTATTCGTAGACAAAGGCATAAATAAATAGCAAATCATACTGTTGTGCTAAAGCCAAATCATGGCGTTACTGCAATACAATTCAATTCATGAAAGTAGCAGTAAGATCAAAGCCTACCTTTCCATAACACAGCAATGTTGTTCTTCAACTTAGTTAACAGATTGGGATTTTCCTCAAGGACATCAATAGCTGTAATTGCAGCACTTGCAAGATATGGAGGCAAAGAAGCAGAAAAGACATAGCCAGAGCTACTCAAACGCTGCCAAGGTTGAAAAACATAGAAATATTAGAGCAAGGAAAATGAATGAGAAATAATAGCCATCATCAACCAATCACTTAGTTATGCACATCGCTCCATCATGCAAATTTTATAGTTCAGATCTGCAAATTCAGGGATTGATGAAGGAAAAGTGAAAAAAAAATGAAAGAAGCTCCTTGGGAAACACAACCTCTAGACTCAAATATAAGTAAAAGTAGTTAAGAATATTAGTTAACCCTATGTAATTTCTTGATGTAATAAAAAAAATAATTGCATTCTCCAAACTATCCTTTCTCTTCATATATTTTCCTCTGAAACTTGTTTTTCAAGAGATTATTAATTGAATGGTATCATAGGAATGATAACTATAAATATAGTAAAATCAGTTAAAATTTGGTTATATTATGGACCACCAAATATAACTATTTTTATTACTTAAATATGAGTCCAGAGATAGTAAATTCTTAATTTACACATTTACATTTTTTTCCCTAACGTTCAGTATACATGGTAATTCAAAATGGTTATGAATCAGTTATCAGTATCACATATGACACTACCATACTTGGTGATCTATAACTCTGGCACTTCCGGTGCAGAATCCTCCTTCTGTGGCCAATGCATGTCCCATAGAAGCAGTTATAAGATCTAACTTCTCAACCTGCAACACACAACCACAAATCATAAATAGCAGTACAATTTTGAATATATACACCCATGCCCAAACAGAAATTTCAGTACATACTGGAACTCCATAGTGCTCAGTGAGACCTCTTCCATAACTTCCAAGCACACCAAATGAGTTGCTCTCATCCAGTAAAATACGAAAACGATACTTTTCCTTCAATTTAATGATCTCATTTAAGGGTGCTATATGGCCAGAATTCTGGGGAAAAATACAGGGAGACATACGTCGATAGTTATTGATCAAGCAAAATTAGTTTGCATGCAGGTAATGCATATGAGCATATTAGATGAAGTATGACAGCTACAAAAAAAATAACTACTACAACTCACAATGGTTGAGAAAAACAGGGCAAATAACAAGATTATTTTAAAGAACAATATTGCAATAGACACAAATCTAACAGCAACACCAACATTGCTTTTAAACCTGAAGGTTGTAAGCACTCCATTGGAAGCACGGTATAAATGTGCAAAGCTAATCAAAAACATGCATGAAAGACAAGATCTACCTGGTAGATAGCTTCAACAACAATATAACGCCTCAAATTCTTGGTCCCCTTATATTTGAAAGTAATGTTCTCTAAAGTTTCTCTTAAAGAATCCATGTCATTGTGTTTAAAATACACCACTGTGCTTCTAGAAAGATATAGGCCATTCTGAATTCCCCAGTGGACTCCCTCATCCCTGTTAAAAGATATAAACTAATGTATGAAACTTGAACCTGCTTGAAACGCCAGATTCATATACACAAAGCCTCCATTGATTGATCAACCGGTACCAAGTGACAATATTTTGCTATATTTTGAAATATAAAGGGGATGGAAAAGATTAGGGATCAATCTTTGCACCATTCTAATAAAGAAGTAATGCAAATAGTTTTATATGTGGAGTCTGGTTACCAATGGCCAATATAATGTCATCAGACAAAAATACTGAGGAAAAATTTAACAAAATTGCATAGTAGATATTTAGAGAGAAGCTATGCATACTTACGCCACAATTATATCTCCTTTTTTAGAGAAAGCGGGAATAGCACTGAACATGGTGGAAAGTCCATAAGAGTATAGAATTGAATCAGGTGTTCCTAAAAATTTTGCTATTCTCGCTTCACAGTCAAGATGGACATCTGAGCAAAGGAAAAGTATCATAAGGGAACATGCATTTCTTCAAAAACAAACTTTTAAGATTGAGCCTTACCAATTGTTCCATAAAACCCACGGGGACCACAAGAACCAACACCATATTTCTCTAAAGCAGACGAGCATGAGTCCTACAAGATAAAGTAAATATAGAGTCACTCCATCAAATCAGTACCCAAAAAATGGATTTATTGATATGGGATCATTTCCTTACAAGTAATTTTTGATGATCTATTAACCCAAGATAGTTTGCTGAAGCAAAATTGACAACTTCTTTACCATTAATTATGGTATGTGGCCCAGCAGCACTGCATAAGAAATATCTTGTTATCAGGAGTAAACAAAAAAGATAATTGGCTGTTTTTCCACAATAACCCTACTGTTTAACTTACATATATTATGAGCTCATCATGTCATTTACTTGGCCAGAGTCCAGATTGTAATCCTAATGTCTCACTTACATGATGAATTGAGCTCATTATATAAATTTCTCAAGAGAATATGCTTCACCAACCAATAATATTTCTAGTGAATTATACAATCTCCCTCTATTTTCAAAATCTAATATGAACCTTTCTTAGCTTTAACTTGAATAAAATGTAGAGTTCCCCAATATATAAGTTAGCGATTACGAAAATGTGACATTGAGAACAACAGGGGGGGCATCGGAAAACCTATTAAATCACAGGGAAGAACTTTTAATTTATACTCATTTACTTTATCAAAACAAAGAAGTAATAAATATAAGAATTTAAAAGGACGGTCCAGTGCACAAGACTCCCATTGTAGTGGGGTCCGGGTAGGTCAGATCTGACAACCTTATCCCTGTTACGGCCATGACAACCAGGTCATAACGTAGCAAACTTACCAATGTGCAAGGCTCACCCTAAAACATTTCATGAAATTAAGTCAAGTAACATAAATTCTAAAGTGCTTAAAACATTTAAAACAAGAAAAAAAAAATATATGATGGTGCTACCACTAGAGAAAATGTAATTACCTTTCCAGCACTGCTGGTTCATACTGCAGCTCTTTATCAAGAGAAGGAATAAGGGGTTGTGGAACCCATTCATCACATAGCTCATCAATTTCCTACAGACATTAAGCACAAATTTCAAAAATGTCAAATTACAACATGATAATTCCCATATTGAATTGTACAAAACATGGAATGATATGACTAGAGATTCCACACAGTAACTTTAAATAAAAGTAAAGAAAGAACAAATAATCCACCATAAGTAAATATAAAGATCAACTGATCATGTAAGCTCTAAAATGTCATAAAGAATAATAGAAAAATTCTAATTGGTTGGAGAAATTCTAAAACTAAACATTAATGGAAAACCACTCTTCAACTGCACAACATGCTCATACTAACATTTCAACAGTTTGTTACAGATTATAAAAAAAAAGTGATTTTAGTACTCAATAATATAGAGATTATTTTTTAGAGATTTTAAAGAAAAGCATACATTGTTTTGTGTTTGTTTGTTGTAATAATCACTTTTAAAAAAAAAATCAATTATGAAAAAATGATTTTTTTTATAAGCTACTAAAAACAGCTTCTCATTTTAAGCAATATTTAGATTTTTTTCAGATTTTTATTTTTTTCAAAAAATTGTAACAAACAGATGCAAACTTTCAAAAGTGATTATTTTTATTAAAAATCTCAATTTTTTAACAAAATAAGTTGCAACAAACGGGTTCACAAATCCCAACATTATATTGACATAAAAGTCTTGCACAAGCTTTATACAGCTCCACACAGCTAACACAAACTTGTAAAATAACTAAAGAATTAAATACATATAGCAAATCATAAATTGTGCATACACCTAGAGAGAGAGAGCAACTAACCTTGTTTGTCAAGGGCCTTTTAGGAGGCTTGTAACTTTTCTGAGAAAGCAAGAAAAGTATAACCACCAAGAGAAAAACCTCGATAAATAAATGTCCTTCAAAACATAAGGTAAAAACAGAGAAAAATAATTAATCAATTGCATTCACAATAATCATCCATAAAGTAAAAGGCAAAAGATATTTGAGTACAGAACATGAAAAATTACCACCAATATTGAATCCAAAAACTACAGCTCGTGTAGAAGGAGCATCTAAAGCATAAGTCACCCAATCAATCGTAGTGTTCACGAAATTGAGAACAGTTGAAGCCATCATTATTTAAATATATCAAATAAATAAGCAACGAAGCTTTCAAAATCACTCATGCATGCGCAGTCCTGCTATTCAAATTTCACGAAATGATTAAATCATAGATGATAATGTAAATCCTGCAAAGCATACGAAAATCAAACATAAACATTATAAATAACACGTGGAATCGACGAATCGTCGATTTTCAATTTTCAATCAGAATCTAAAAGTTATCTTAAACGCAGAAACTATGAAAAAGTGCGTTTCGAGGATCTGAAAGAGTATACGACGATGGAAAATAGAAATTGAATGAATGAAGTAAAACGACATGACGTACCTTGCGATTGGGAGAGGAAAACGACGAGAGTTATCTAATGATCGATGCGATGTGAGATTTGGAATCAGATGAGAAATTGCTATATACACCTCACGAAAGGAGTAGGGGTGCTGGAATTGAGGGGGTTGAGAAATGGTGGTTGATTGATCGGCGTTTGCTTGGCAATGTTCAACTTCGCTTCTTTCTTCGTCTTTTTCTTATTGGCTTTCTTTTTTTATTAATTACTCCAGAATAAATTATTTGTATTATATATAGAAAAACGGATATTAATAATAATTTAATTTTAGTTTTAATATAATAGCGATTTTAATTGTTTGATAGTATATTTATTATATATATAAATTAAAATTTGATAAATATTTTGTATTATTTTTTGTTTATTTTGGAGTATTTGTCAAAATTTGCAATAATTTTCTCAACAATATATTTTATATTTTATATTTTAATTAGGTGATTAAACTCGATTGGTTAATAAATTTTAATAAAAATTAAATTATTTGAAAAAAATTAAATTAAAAAATATTTGACTAAGTTTTATTTATTTTCTGATTAAACTCTAAATCACATTATCTAACAACCAAATAGTTTCATATTGTTTTTACTCGAAAACATTTGCGTGGAAAATTATATCAACAAGATAACTCATTAAATCGAGAGCTATAAAGGAAATTTTGTACCATTCATTTTTCCTAATTGAATTAAAAAGGTGCACTATCAATTCAATCAATATTGCATTAATAATATATTGAAAAAAGAAACATAACGGTAAAACATTTAATGCAAATTATATGCATGTGTACTATAACAGAAATTACTACACTTGACTATTAAAAAAATTACTATATTTGTCCTATTTTCTACAATTTTTTTGAATTTTTTTGGTGAATACAATTTTTTTAATTTCCGGTTTTTAATTTAAAAAATATTTCAGAATTCGAATTCATAACTTTGTTTTTTGAAAATACAATTCCAATTTATAACTACAACAAAAGCATTGAATATTCATATTCATTAAAGAATAAAATAGCATTGAATCTTGATCAAAATGCATTCATTTGGTGAATGGTTACACAATAGTAAATTCTCCTTTTGGGTATGAAAGTAAATTTCACTAATACACCTCACTCATTTATAATTAATAGATCCGTTTGTTTTAAATTTTTTAAATTGTAATTTTGATTTTATATTCTAAATTATTTTTTATGAGAATTTACATATAATTAATAAAAATTATTTTGAATTAATTAAAAATAATAATTTTGGTATTTAATAGTTTATATATTCATTATTAAAATTTTAATATAATAAAATCATATTGTTTTTAATAAAAACATTTCTCAAAAATGGTTTTTATGAATAACTTCTCAAAATAGTTTTTTATTTTAATTTTTTTTTTACATTTAATATAAAAAAAAAAGGTTGTATCAAATAGATGAAATATATTTTATAATAAAATACTTAAAATCTATCAATCAATTGATAATTTTTTGACTTTTTTATTTATGTTAATTGTTTGCAAAGTGGTGAATGATACAATGGACCACCTTCATAGGTGACCTACCGTAGTCCGATGTTTAAAACTTTAATTAAGACTGGTAATTCGAAAATCTTGATCAACATGGTGTTGGAGAATTGTAATATCAAAAGGGATTGTTCCCACTTTAGGGAAAGCATTGGATTGACACTCCAAGTTTGTCATACTTGGAGTGAAGGTAATATGCATGTTGGTTGACTTGTTAGTGTTTTTTTATGAACTTTAATTGTAACGGAGAAACCTCCTAATGACCTCAATGGTTTATTGTTTGATGATTTGTCTGGTGTACCTACGTGTCTAGGAAATTTATTCCATATCTTAATTTTCTTTTTGTTTTTCCTTGAGTTAATGTCATATTTTTGTACTCAAGAAAAAAAGTAGCTAAATATAAAAATAAATTTATTTATTAAAAAATATGATTTTTTTTAGATAGTTGGAGCTAACCATCATATGTTTACGGATACGGGTCAATCCGTGAACTCGATCATTCGAAATAATCCAACCATTTATTTATTAAAAAAATATGACTTTTTTGAGTAGCTGATACTAACACATCGGATGTTCACGAGTACATGTCAACCGTAAATTTGATCACTCAAAATAATACAATCCATTTAAACTTAGATACAACTTAAACCAATCTATTTAAATTCGAAAATGTTTAATTCGTGTAGTGAATTTAACATTTTGAATATGCAAATTTAATCTATTGAAATGACATTTTTTTTCTTCAATTTTATTATTTTTATCATTGATGTAGAGTTATTTGATTTGATTTAAGAATATGTAGTTAATTTAGTTTCATCTTTTAAGTTTGATTCAACACATTTGAATTTGACATTTTAAACTTTTAAAAGTTTGAACCCTCTCAAGTATAATGTTAAAAAGACATATTGAAAATCTAATTTAATCTTAAGAAAAAAATTAATATTTGAATATCAAATTTGATTGAAAAGACAATCCTAAATAAATTTCCGAAAAGCTCATTTGAGGAACACAAAAATATAATTTTTCTTATTGTGAAGTGGGCCGGGTAGATGATACTCTTCAAACTTTCAGATCGCAAGTCCAGGCCCATGGACTGGCGGAGCTTTTGGGCTTCCTCTCTCCTCAATTTATTTCCCTCATGTCAAACTCCATGAAACCTAAATAATAGTTCTATTTTTCTCACGGTGTGTTCGATTATTTTTATTCGTACAATAACAATATATACAAAACTTTTACCTTTTCCACTTTATATTGTGTTTGCATAAATTTGTAAAAAAACAAAAAAGATATTTAACTTTTTGTGCAAATGTAGAACAAAAATTATAGACACATTGACTTTGTTCACGCACTTTAATTTTAAGTAGTGAAGTTGCTTCAAATTAAATATTAGTAAAAATTATATAATAAATAATGAGTTAAAATGACCTATGACACCTAATTTTGTCCATCTTTTCTTAATATTCACAACAAAAATAATATAAAGCGTATTTTGAACTTTTTACCCTAATTTTTTTTATTTCAATATATAATTTTTATTTAATTTTTTGTATGATATTCACTTGTTATTGAAAAGAGATATATGTTAAGCTTTTTATTTACTACTTTTTTATTCAAATAATAACATGGTAATAAAAATATTAATTCAAAACTTTTTTATTTTTATTTAATAAAATATAAAACGAAATTAAATATAAAATTAATAAATATGAGATTTTTTGGAGTAAATTAAATATGAACAATTTCTATGATTTTTTTGGAATTTGAGGAAAGTTTTTTTGAGAAAATAAAACTTGACAATTCAACTTAATTAGTCATAATGGTAGACATTTATTGCTAAAAATTACTTAACTCTCTTAATTTGTTAATATAAATAAGAGTGTTATCAGACTATTACGGAAGAGGAACGAAAATAGATTAAAAAATATGGACCGACTTTAGGTGCTTGAAACCCACCCACTAGAAAGCTATTACTCTTCTTTGTTACGTCATTTTTACACAACCTTCTCGATAATTACTCATTTCAAAAAAGAAAAATATGAGATGGAGATAAAAGGGGAGACAAAACAATATCACAAATTCGGTATGGAAATTTCGTTTATTTAAAACAAACTAATATAATTGTTTTGTTTTGTTTATTATCTTCGTTGCTTTTCATGTATCCTTTTTTGTAAACCAATATGTTTTAGTTTTTATTTTTTGTTTTCATGTTAACTTTGTTCGTATAACAATACTATTTGTAATATTTTTTATAATATCATCATATTTGTCGTTTTGTATATTTGATGTTATAATTCAAACAAAATGCATTTTTATATTCTAAATATAAAATATTGAATTGAGAAAATGCATTGTGGGAAAAAAATCGCAAACCTCACACAAACACTCATTTATGGTTCTACTCATTCACGTAGACTTAAAAATACTTAGAAAAATAAGATAAATAAAAAGGATACAAATGAAAATAACATATTGGATCACCTAGTTGTTTTCCAATGTGCCGTTTGGTATTAGTTTTTCATGACCGTCGCACAAATAAAAAAATTAAAATTAAAATTGACCAACACATAAATATTTAATACCAAAAACTACGTGTGTTTTGATTTCCCTATTGCACCTAGAAATACGTAAGAGTAATATCTTCTCTTTGTCAAACCAAATTAATAAGATATTGTGTCAATGTAAATAATATATTTTATTTTTTGGTTATTCTTTTTGGAGTAATATAAATAATTAAATAAATAAAATTTTATACAATTAATTATAGGGTAATCGTTTTAACGGGACGATGTAGGGTGGTAATACTTTCTCTTCAAAATATCTATACCTTTGAATCAAATTTGAGGCATGCAAAAGTGAAACCAAATATATATTTAGTGCATGTTTAATTTTTAAGTTGAGATTATTCAAATCATGATGAGCCATAACCATTTTTTCAGAGCTACAAAATATTGTATCATGTAAATTTAATTTCCTCATACCGTAATTTTAAAAAGTTACAAATTTTAACTTTTGCATAATCATAGTGATTTTGACAAATCCACTTCAAATCAAATCATGCAATGACTTTTATAAAACTACGATGATGATTCGTTTGTATTTTTTTCTAACCTACTACAATATATATAAAACATGCACGTAGCTTTTATAAAATCCAATAATTCAATAGTAAATTTTATCAATCTTAAACATGTTGTGTTTTATATGTTATATACTTAAGTGATTAGATACGTTTTACAGCATGTTTATTTCACATTTTTAGTCACAAACGTTGTAATTGTATTTCCTAAAATGGATGATGATTTCAATACACAAACGTGCCTTTATAACTATAATAAGGAGCTAGCCTTTCACCAATGCCTAATCACATGCCACTACTTGTTGTCCTAAAAGCTAGTACCTTTATGTATTTATCTAGCTAGCAATGCCATCAAAATCACATCGGCACATGCTAATGATGAAAAGCATGCACTTATGCACATGTTATGTTCCAACTCCATGCTTTAAGATTAGAGTCCTAAGCAAGAGTAGAAGATGCATAATTTGTATACTGCAATTTTTGTCCAAAACATAATATAAACATACGAAACAATATTGAGGCACGTCACAAAATTAGACTACTTGTTGGATTTGGGATAACGGGAGATTAGGCTGGATTGCTTTTGATTATTATGTTGCAAAAAGCATACCTTTTATATGAAAATATATGTAGTTGAAATGAGTGAAAGAGAGTTAATAAGACAACTATATTGACAATTGAAACACAGTAGTACTAATTACAATATTATTTATGTTATAGTTTAATTAACATGTGAATATTATTATGTTGAGTATTATTTCATAAGTTTAAATTCGGTGTCTTATAATTGTGCGAAAGTTTCTAGTGATAATTATATTATTTTATCTATAAATTAAAAATTAATTATAATATTATTAAATAGTATGCAAACACGCACCGACGTTCTCATTTGTCGGGTTTTATCGATAAAATTAATAAAAATTACAAAATTCAATATGATTATTTTTAAAATATAAACTAGTTATTTGATTGGACATAAATGATAAATTTGTAAATGACATAATTTAAACAGATAAAATTGAAAATAAAAAAAAGTTACCTTAAAATATTAAGTGTCTCCTTTTATATAGTTTAAATGAAGGGTGAAATTGAAAAAATAATACATCAAAATTTAAGATTTTCTTTATATATAATATAGATAATTAGTGGTTATGGTTAATAAAGTGGAATTGCCAAGGAGAGAATGATAGGCTAAAAGGAGGCAAATATATGTGAGATTAATTGATGAGGAAAATGAAAAGGGGATTAGAAATGATGTTTAAGAATTTGTTTTTATTAGTGATGGAAAGGAGGTGGGATGGGAACATGTGATTTAAAGGAGGACCACATGGGTGGAAAAAAGCACTTATGGAAAAAAGTGGGGTATAAGAGATTAGGAACCAGAATAAGAAAATAAAGCAGTGGCGAAGAGCTAGCGTCTGCCTGGAAGCATAAAGGAAAAAAAGCTAATCGTGTTGAGAAAGAAGGAATCCTAAATTTTAATTCCCTAACCGTGTCATTGTTCTAACGAGATCCATAGATTTGCAAAATATACACTTAAATTAGATTATTTACTAAATAACACTCGTGGTCCTTAACTTAAATTTAATTAACGTTTTAGTCTTTTATCTTTTTTTTCTTTCCGATTTGGTCCTTTATTTTAATGTTAAGTGACAATTTGATCTTTTATGTTTTAAAACGTCAACAATATTATCCTTTTTTTTTACAAAAATTCAAAAAATTCATCAAAATTTTCAACTAAAACCCATAAAATTAATTATATTCTTTAATATAATACAAATTTTATAAAATTCGTAACTCAAATATTTAAATAAAC
The DNA here is from genome assembly GCA_037974295.1 of Cicer cuneatum. Taxonomy (NCBI): domain Eukaryota; kingdom Viridiplantae; phylum Streptophyta; class Magnoliopsida; order Fabales; family Fabaceae; genus Cicer; species Cicer cuneatum. The sequence continues at coordinate 77,982,511 of JBBPBO010000001.1, read as the reverse complement.
TCATACAAAAATTTCATCAAATTTCATTCTTTATTTGATGTTGTTAAAAATGGAAATATGAGTTTATTTGAAGATTTGAGTTTCGAATTTGATGAAATTTGTAGTATATTGAAGAATATAAATAATTTTATGGATTTTGGTTAAAAATTTTGATGAATTTTTGTAAAAAAAAAAAGGATAACATTGTTGACATTTTAAAACATAAAATATCAAATTGTCACTTAAAATTAAAATAAAGGACCAAATCGAGAAAAAAAAAGGATAAATGACTAAAATGTTAACTGAAATTAAGTTAAGGGACCACGGGTGCTATTTAGCCTAGATTATATTAGTAAATTAGATTGTAATGTATTAAAATAAATCAAATCAATTAAATAGTTTATAAATTAAATTATATATTTTAAATAAAACAGTTAAGCAAATTTAATTTAATAATTTTTTTAATTTCAATTGAGATTTTCTTTTTATAAAATTTTTTAAATTTGTTCTTTTTCAAAAAATTATAGAAAGTTTTTTTTCAAAGAAAATAAAAAAAATTCAATTATTTTTTTTATTGGAAAATTGTTTGAGAAAAAAAATTAAAAATACTTTTTTCTTAAAAAAATTGACATTTTTTTGTCAAAAAACTAGTTCGAAACCGATTTTAACTAAAAACTTGTTTACAATATTAAACTAGTTTATATATTCAAACCGATTCAAAACTGAACTTGATTCGAATGTGGTTTTCAAAAATTAAATTAAATTATTAATGTAGTTCAATTCAATTTAATTTTTGCACCATAAACACCCTTCCATAGTATTGTATTACTATCACTGATTAAATTCAATGATAAAAGATAAATGAAGAAAATTAAGTTGAATAATATTAATAATTGAGATAAGGTTATTTATATATTATATAGTCAATTAGATAAGCAACTAAATAGTGTAAAATAATTAATTAATTAGTATAGTTAACTAATCAATCTAACTATCTAACCAACTAAGATATATCTAATATCCCCCATCTTGAACGTGTTTAATATACTTCGAATTTGGAAAATCTCAAAAAAGCAATGCCAGAAAAAACATCGACTAAAAGAATTTTAAACGCAAAAAATTCATCGATGTAAGAAATATGAATTTTGTGTTTGACTATTTGTATTATGAATAAAAGCTAATATATCTAATTAGGCTTTTTATTTTTGAAAAAGAATATCACAATTTTTTTTTTAGAGAATTCTTCTTTGTTTGGAACAAGAAATATGAAATGCAATTTTTTATTAATAAGGAACTTTGTCCTTGATCATTCTTGTCCCTTTTTTTTTTGGGATCATTCACAGCAAATATATATTTTATTAATCAATAATTGCAACTTCTAATCACGAGATATTGTTGACAAAAAATTTCTTGCAATATTGTACTTGATTACTACACTTTTTCAAGATCTAGCTCCATGAACTTCTTGAATCCAACCTCAATAAGTTTCTTCTTCTCTTGATCTTGAGTGTACTTTAGTATATTTTTTTGTTGAATTTCTTTCCAAATAACATTAATCAAATGATCTTTTGTCTTTATTGTTGAAAACAAAAAAAAATTGCGTTTAATCAAAGAATTTTTCTATGTCTCTATTGATGCTTCAAGTTTCTCTATGCTAAGACTAGAAACATAATTACAAGACGAACATGAATGTCTTAGAGATGAAGATCAACCAAAACAAAAAATTTAAAAAATTAGATCTTTATAAGAAACTTCACGATTCAAAGAGAAAATAAAATAGTAGAAATAATTTCATAAAAATTTTCTCAAGAAAAATTTGAGAAAAATATAGCAGAATAATTACTCTCTAATATAATATTATAATTTATTATTTAAGCTAATGATAAGTGATAAATGAAGAAAAATAAATTAAATGATATTAATAATTGAAATAACGTTATTTACATCAAAATTACATAAACTGATATAGTCAATTAAATAACTACTAATTAATATAAAATAATTAATTAACTCTAACTAATCAATTTAATTAACTAACCGACTAAAATATATATAAGATGTTGCATTGATTATTTGGAAGTTACACACATCCAATATATAGTTAAATACTAGCCAGTACTATACTTAAAAACATTGCTAACATGGCCAACTATATAGGTGAAGTTGTTTATATGCATCCACGAACTTGATAAGGTAGGTTATTTTTCTTTCTAATAAGCAAAATTTATTTAATGAGTATGAAGGATGCTTTAATACAACATACTTAATTCACAATAGAGGCTTGATACTACTAGAACATATCATATGTGTGAAATACTACTAAAATTTAAACAAGTCTAAAAACATGGGTCATGATTCAAAAATAGAAATTTTGAAAACTATTGGTTGCAACATACATTAAGCAAAATTAATATAGAATTAATCTAAAAATAAATATTAAATTAAAAGATAAGTTAATATCCTAAAATTTAAGATAAAATTATTATGGGACTAAAATAATATTATAGATATATCATTCATCTATCTATGAAATTTCTATCTCTCTATTAGTATAAAGGAAAATAAATTAAAAAGGTAAAATTGTAAAATATGAATTAAAATGGTATGGGCAAAAACATGATGGTCGTTAAGCCTATGTTTTAAGCATCAATCCGTAGATTAATCTTATAATCGATCTAATTAAAATTCGTAGAAATGTTTGAAATGCCACTGAAAAACTAAAAATTCTAATTAGCAAAAATTAAGAAAATGAGTCTAAAAATAATAATTAAGGGTCATCAATATTTCCTTTTCACGCAATACTCGGATTATAATAAGTAAATAATAAATGGTCGTAAATATTCATATTTGAAGAGACATAAATTTGTTAAATAATTATTTATTTTACACAATATATTATATGAAAAAAACAATTCTTGTATTTAAGTAGTTAATAAGTTTCAGTTAAACACAAATCATTCGAGAGAATCGAGTTTAAATTTAAAAATAATTTTTAAACAAACTAAATTTTATTTACTTTTCGAGCAAACTCTAAATTACTATCTGAGTTTCATAAAAACTAATGATTAAAAAAAAATGTATGTTGTTGGTATTTAGTTATTAAATTAATTTCAATGTACACAAATAATTAATATCTAAAATAAAACATGTTCTCTCACATAGCCACACAAACCTAGTGCGGTTTCATTTTCTAGTTTGGTAAGATTTGAGGGGTTTTTCTAGTTTCAATCACATTCACATACCTAGCATAAACACAACTTTCTTGATCTTACTAGCTGATTAATGTCTACTTAAACTCAACTTTAAGTGCTTAACAATGATGGATATATAGCCTCAATAAGTAGTTTAACATTGATAGGGGCCACTATGTGGTTACTTAGTTTGCATCTGATCTAAACGTTCCAATGACAAAATCCAATGAATGAAAGTTAGGTTGAAAAAGAAACTTCAAATTTGGATTTTATGTACCCATACCCACCATTGTACAGTTATTATTTAATTAATTCTTCCTTCTAAATTCTAATTAAAGGTGCCAAGAAACATAAATTATATATAATATTATAAGCGAAACAGAGGATATGTCGTTTTCTATCTTGGATTTAATTTAACAATAAAATAGGTTGAAAAATGTTGATTTCATGATTTTTAGTATAAAAGCACAATCTTGAGAATTTTATATGTTAACTTAATTAGCAATGCAAATGGTATATATATTTAAATAGATTAAATAAAAACATTATAAAACCAAAATCTACATTTATATAAATTATTTTTTTTCTCAAGAATATAAGTATTTTTAGTTTTATTCAAATAAGTATTTTTAAGTATTTTTTTTTCTCTTGTCTCTAAATTTTATAATATTGGGACCCAAATTTGAAAGCTGTCAAAATTTGATGCATTTATATAGTAAAAAGTGGACAGTTGTTTCAAAATTGAATGATTACATTCAAACTCAACATTTTTAAATATAAAATTAAAATTTACGTTTATTCAAACCGTTGGATCTCAATTTCAACAATTTACATGAGTTATTTTGGTGTAGGTTGGAAGAGATAATCCTAATTGTATATATTGTGAAAAAGATATTGCATTATGGCCCAGTAATGAATTTTGATCACGCCCTACTTTATAATGCATATAGGTGCAACTTCATAAATCTGGACTCTCGTAGGCACATGGTGATGGTAATATAATATAATCAAAATATATTTCATCAAATTGCATTCACAAGTCACCACCATCTTCCATAATGCATATATTTGCAACCACTTTCAACAGTTTTTTTCAAACGCTCTTAATTCCACCGGCTTCCTGTTTTTCGATCTATATCCAATCCGAATGAATAAAACTTGTTAACATTCAAATATGGACATGTTGAAATTTTTTAGGGAGACAGAGTAGGAAGTCAAATAATCTACAATTTTGGCTAATTGAGGACTAATGAAAATGTGGATTCAGAAAAGTGTATCTATCTACGATCAATCATGAAGTACAAGGCCTCAATTATTTTTAATTTTTAAATCAATGATTAAAATAATCGACTAATTGGTAGGGTTTTTTATTTTAATAACTCCATTTAAAAAAAATTATTAATGTTTTGAAAACTATATATTAAATATCCTTTTTTGTACGTAGTAGTTGCTAAGACGATTTTTTTAAAATAATTTAAGTTTGCAATGATGATTTACTAAAGAAATTATCTTTTGGAAAAGGAAATTCTTACGTTCAATTTTTTTTAAGTTAACAATATATATATATATATATATAATATTAATATAATTTATTAAAATTTATTCAAAAAAATAACGATAGAAATTTTATAAAAATTACGTAGATTGATTAGAGTTGTCTGTAACATTTAGACAATAGTAATATAAATTTTTTGTAATTTACATGCAACTCTAGTCAATTTACGTAATTTTTATAAAATTTGTGTTGTTATTTTTTATAAATTAATTTAATGAATTATATATATATATATTTGTTAATTTAAAAAAAATGAATATAAGAAGTCCCTTTTTCAAAAGACGACTTCTTTAATTAAAAAAAAAACTTCTTTAATTAAAAAAAAACAAATCTTTAAGAAAGTCATCATTGCAAACCTAGGTTTTTTTAAGAAAGTCATCATTGCAAACCTAAATTTTTTTAAGAAAGTACAATGATTTCTAACTAAGACAAAAAAAATATTATATTAGCAATTTTAAAAAAAAAATGGTTATAAAAAAAAAACCTAATTGTGATGTTCTATAAGATAAGAATTAAGATACAATTTTATGTTTGAGTTCTTAAGTTTATAACATGCTCTTCTCCCTTTTACAAGATATAGTTGAATTGAATTAACAAAAATTGATGTATATTTTTATCGATTTAACTATATCTTATAAAAAAGATAAGAAATAGTATTTTTTTAATAAGTGGTTCACTATATAAACTGATACTCGAAAACTATTTAAAACTTTAATACTAACCGATATTGTCTTATTGAAATAGAAGTTTGTAGTTCTTCTTATTCACGGAGTTGGAAAAGTGATGTTTGTTCAATAAAAACAAAGGGTTATGAACTTCTACCTTGGAAGAGTGTCGTCGTCGATCAAATGTTGTGTTCATCCATTGAAACACTTACTTATTTTACTAGTAAATATTTTTCTAATATGTGTTGGGTTATGAGGGCTCCAAAGGATTATCACATTAAACTAAAAATAATAACACAAAACGAATTGAACACTACTTTTTCACCCAAATTCTTAAGATTTTAGTTATATAATTGATCTCATTTTATGGCATTCAACATCCACTTTTCATTTACCGTGATACTCTTACTCACACTTCACACATCAACAATTTCTATATCAAATATGAGTACATCAATTCATCTAAGTGTGTAACTCTCCAACAATTTTTTTTTTTGCCCACATATATTTACATCGCCATTAACACAACATTACAAAACACGTCGTCTGACAACATTGTCAAAAGATAAATTTTAAAATGAAATTTTTCTATAAACACGATATTAGTTTAGTAAAATTATTAGTTTCAATTTTATTTTTCAAAACGAGAATATAAAATTATTTATTAAAATAAATACAATCTATTCGTTTAATGTTTATGTTTAAATTAATAATAAAGTTAATTGATTTAATATTTATAAAAAAAATATTAATTTTAAACTATATTTTATTTATTTTAATCTTAAAAATAGTTGAATATAAAATTTTTTCATTAAGTAAAAAGAGTTATATTTTGAAGTCCTAAGACTTTTTTATTAAATAAAATTTTATTGATTTGATGTTTTACCCATAGACCGATCCTAAGTATCATTGAAAAGATGATACCAGTATCTACAAAGTAAAAAAATAGTAATAATTAAAATCCTAATTATTTAAAAATTAATTAAATATAAAAAAAATAGGTGACATAGGCTCTAAATTCTGAGGAAGCTAGGCATGGACCACACCATATTAGAGTAGCTAAATTCCATGTGAAGTTAGAGGCCAACCAGCTAGATATGTCTGGTGGGAGGCCTGGTGTGGTGGGCCTCTACCCACTTTATTTCTTTTATTCCATTTTCTTCCTCACTTCTACCCAATGCTAAAAATTGACTATTGTGCTGCTGCTTTGTGTTACCACCACCCAACCCAAAAATTGCTTCTCCCTTTTCTAGTTTTCTTTTCATTTATAAAATAAAATTAAAAAAATGGTTTCGTATGTATGAATCCTTCTTCCCTTTTCTTATAACTCCTATGTTATCACCACATCTTTACTTCTTTCTTTCCATTTTATTTTTTTGATAATTTATTTTTCCTCTTTTTCTTATTTCTCTCTCCCCAACCGTTTTTTATGTGATGGTGAGTTAGGAGTGGGCTCAACATATAGTTAAAACAAAAATAACACTTTCTTTTTGCATATCTAAATCATTGGTTTAGAATTTTTTTTGGACATATATATGTGCTAATTGAGAAATTAATAAACAAAACTAAACCTTGGATTTGGGTCACAACAATTTTGATTAAGTATCTCTTTATATGCGTTTTGGCCACTATTCCTGCGCCTCAATGCCTTTGAAAAGTGGTTTTTATGAAGTCATGAATGGAAAAGCTTTTCAAGTGAACGTGTGAAATGGTACCGGAATTTCAAACATAGGCTAAATATGCAATTATAATTCCAAGTTGTTATTTATTGTATCACTCAAAATTTATCTTCATAACGCGCCTAAGGTACATATATATATATAATCAACGGTTTCACCAAAACTATAAGTTAACAATACTATAATTTAAAAAGTATTTTTATTATCTATCTACAAGTTAACAATACTGACAGTAATATTAAACTTTCTAACTTAAAAGAATCTAGGAAACACAAACCATGAATCTGAAGTTGATTTTAGGTGCCGCAAAGGCATCGTGATGGACCTAAAATGCGTATACATGGCATATATAGGCATACATAAATGGTATGACATGTGTGATAAGGATGGTATATCCATCCACTTCCGCTTCACGTGGCTTTGTGCGCTGTCGCTGTTATCTTTTCTCAAACTTACATCCCAACTAGGTTACATTCCATTCTCACAACTCCACTTTTTCAAATGTCATTTTTCTTTTAAATTTTGTATCAATTTTTTATCTTTCCATTCAAAATATCATACTAAACTCAACATTATTATGCTTTCACGTTAAATATGATACTAACTCAAACATTATTAAACGAAACTCATTGTCAAGGAATATATGATGGAAGAGATGAGAAAAATTCACTGCAATACGGAAGAAAACGACAGATTTGAGGAAAAAAAATAGAGAATTTTATTGATGTGTGTCACATAGTTAAAAAAAAATGTAAATGTAAATGATAATGTAATTTTTTTTATATTATCATTAAATATAAATTAGAGTAATGTTAGATAAACATCTTATATTTTTAAACACTTATTTAGCACATAATTTTTTCTTTATCTCTCTTTATATTATATTACTCTATTTTTTTCTCTTCCAAATTACCTACATGCTGACTTCTTCTAAAATTTTTCCATCTATATATAATATATTATTTTAATGTTTCCAGTTCCATGTCATAAAAATGTTTGATTTATTATCTTAATTTCCACTAACACAAGGTTGATATAGAATAGTTTTTGACCACTAGACAATTTTTTTTTTGTGTGTATGGGTAATTAGTGTCTCTAAATATATGAGAAATTATTACAATCGTCTTCAAAATATAAAAATATATTTAAATATGTCTTTTATTAATTAATTTAGTTATTAAATGTGATTTTACTTGACCAATTTAATTCATAAAACTATTAACAGAAGATATATTTAATATTATAATTGTAATTTCAATATATTCAGATATTATAATGCGCCTCGATAGACCAATATGAATGGTTATCCCTTGTTTTTAAGGAATAGATAAATTTGATAAATATATATTTGTAAGTTAAATTTTGACATAAGTAATGAATCCCTCTAACTATCTAACTCTAGATCCGTCTCTGACCCTAACTATTGTGGGTATTCTTTGCAAGCATCTGTCGAGTACAAATTCATTTTTCATTCCTAAATATCGTTAATACTTTCAAATAATTGTTTAACACCAGTTTATAGGAGACCATATATTGTATTAGTCCACTAAAACATTTGTCTTTCATATTAAAATTGAATTTAAAGAAGATATATTTAACAATATAAAAAATTCTACACAAAATTTGAAATATATTTTAGGTGAATAAATACATTTAAATTTTGTTAGGTGAAGTGGTCAACCTTCAATCATTTAACCACACATCATCTTTTTATATTTAATTATTTTTAAAATAAATTTAGTTTTAAGTTAATTATGTGATGAGTTCCACTATCCAACATTTATCAATGATGCCAAAAAATTTATCTGTATTTTATCACAAGATTTAAATCACAATGAAACGTACTTAATGCAACTTTAATTAGAGTCATGATGAGATTAGACATAACAATTAAAAATTTAATTTAATGTTGCACCTAGATCTTGGTAGGCCAGTTTTTAAAACAATGTTTATCATCTCATAATATGTCGAGTACAAAAAAATCATTTCATAATATGAAGTAATACTAGATGATTAAATATGAATTTATAACTTGTTAAAGAAAAAAATGAATTTATAAAATTAAATAGTATAGCTGAGTGAAATGTTCATTATACAAAGAGAACTCAATAGTTATAATTTAAGTAATTATAATTAAAATTTGACCTAAATTCGAACGAAACTAAAAATTAGGGAAGTATTTTTGCTTAAGAAGCATGTGAGAAAATTGGGAGACCAAAACCTTAATTACTACGTGTTACTCTCTCTAAATAGAGGCGTTATATGAGAGAAAAACATGACAGTTGTGAGAAAGGGAAAGGATAAGGGCAATTGAGGAAAAGAGGTGGTAAAAGAGTACTCGCACGCAACCGTTTTGACAGGTATACTTACATTACAGTGAAGGCAAAGGGAAAACGATAGTGAAGTAGTTGTTGTCCTTACAGTTAGTTACCCCAAACACCTTTGCTTAATTTATTTCCACAACTACCCCTCCTTTCATTTTCTCTCTCCTCCTCCAACTCCAACTATATCTACTCTCTCTCCTACTCCTTCCATTTACTCCAACAACAAAATGAGAACCATTTTTGCTGCAACCTAATTCATCATTCAAAACTTACATCACTCATTCACTCACATTGCTTTTCAATTCTGTCATGGAAACAGAGGAAGATTGTTGTGTCAAAGTTGCGGTTCATGTTCGCCCCTTAATCAACGATGAGAAGCTTCAAGGTTGTAAAGATTGTGTAACCGTTGTTTCAGGGAAGCCTCAGGTGCGTGCGTGCGTGCATTTACTCGTCTATCAACAATAATGTGATTGACATTGGGAATTGGAGTTTTATGTTCGTGAATTTTCGTTTTTGCGTTGGTTTTTTTTTTTTTTGGTATGGAGAGTTGAATTGGTGAATCTAGGAGAGATCTGGATCTAAGATTGATT